>PVKS010017013.1:0-42890 GCA_004027875.1 Aplodontia rufa
GGAGCCCAGAACCCTGCCCACCCCACCTTCGCTGGGCTTCCGCCTCCTTTCCTCTCCTGCCTCTCCGGAGTGGGCCACGCTGATTTTGCCTAATTAGCTCCTCCAATGAAACCAGGTTATTTTGGGAGCAGCATCCTCACCCGCGTTTCCCTGGAGCATTGAGGTAGAAAACGCAGCTAAATGCACCTCTTTGTGAAGTAAGTGGATGCATCTGTCCCCAGGGCCCAGGCTGTCACACCAGGCCTGGACTTCAGACTTCCAGCTGCCTCCATCCAAGGCAGAGTCCTCCAGAGTCCCAGAGAATCCTGGGGCTGTGGGACAAAATGACCGTGGCAACATCTTCTGAGCAGGGCAGGAGTTGCCGAGCACAGGTCAGAGGCTTGAAACACTATGCATGCACAGCACTTAGTAGGTGTTCAGTTAACACTATACCTCTTATAATCTCTTCGGTCCCATCAGGGCAGTGGGAGAGGTCCCATCTGCTCACAGGGAGGAGGGAGGCTAGATTCCCCAATGCCTTTTCTGGCCTGGATACTCTGAGCCTCTGCCATCAGGACAGAGCCAAATGGAACATGGGAGGATGTGTGGACGAGGAGGCAGGGGTCCTGCAGCCTGGGCTTCCAGCCATCCTCCAATGCCAGTCATGCTCAAGGGAAGCAGCTCCCACCCACAAGCCATTCCTGAAGCCGGAGAAGAGAGTGGCAGTATTGGGCTCCTGGGCTGGCCTCCTGCAGCCTGTCCACCGGCTGTGTTCTTGTCCTTGGACTGCTCACTGCGCTGTCAGGGGATCTGAATAGCCCCATTAACGCCTTGCAGCTCTAGTGGGCCTTTGGTGAAGCCAGGTAGGTATCTGGGGGTGGTGTCACCATCACTCATTGGCCCCATGGCAGTGACTGCATATATCCCTCGGCAAGGACTACAACCAGAGGGAAGAGGGCAGGGCTGGCTCTGATGGAGAAGGGCAGCTGGGGGAAGGACCTGGAAGATGAATCCAGGGTGGCAGGATGGATCAGAAGGACATGGGGATCAGGAAACCCTGGAAACCTGGGCCTGGAAAGTGCTGGAAAGAAGCATCAGGGGAAGCAGGAGGAGGTGGGCAGAGGCTGGCAGGGCCCTGTTCTGGGAGTGGATGGATCTGGGCACTGGGCCTTCTGTTGAGGCCCTTCAGGACATCTGGGCAAGACAATGGAAAAACCCAAAGCTGCTGCCCTGACAGAAGACCTGCAGCCTGGCCACCCCACGCCCGTGTGCCCAAGGAGCTGCCCCAACCACACTGAGTCCAGAACCAGAAGGTGAGGGCCCATCCCAGCCACTGTCCCTGCAAGAGGACCGCAGCCTCAGAAGCAGGAGGTGCAGCCTGTGAAGGCGCCACAGCGGGAAGTGTCACTTCCCCTGAGGAGGATTCTGGGCCAGGGGCCAGGCCTGGGCAGGAGACCCACTGAGTCACTGGGGTCCCCAGCTCTGCTGCACAATGTAGCCCCCAAGTGCCCCTCACAGTCACAGGTTGTCACAACCCCCAAATCCATTCACTCACCTGTTCAGTTACCATCAATCAAGGGACAGCCTTGTCCCCAGCGCTGCCGTGGGCCCCAGGGGAAGCTGTAAGGGAGTCAGAGCCCTCGTGGAGCTTGCCTTCCTGTTGGGCTAGAGCAGCAGCAGCCCAGTAGCTCAGCATCTCACATAGCACAGAAGAAAAACCAAACCAGGAAGCGGGGGTGCATGGGGCGTGGGGGGAGTTGCATTCCCCATCCTCTCTGAGATGGGGACTTGGGAACAGAGAAAGTAGGGACCCTCAGGGATTCCTAGGAAGTGTTCCCTGCAGGAGCAGTTTGGGCAAAGTCCCTGAGATGGAGCCACCTGAAGAGGACCAGTGGGGAGATCAGAGTGGCTGGGCCAGAGCCAAGAGCGGGTTAGCAGGGAGGAGGGCAGGGAGGTGGCAGGAGACAGGTAGGGGCTGGACGGGGACAATGGGGTCTTTGGCTTTTACTGGAGTGAGACAGAAGTCCCTGGAGGGTTCTGAGCAGAGGAAGAACGTGGCATGATTTCGGTTCTAACAGCATCCCCCAGCTGCACATCGGGGTGAGGGTGAGAGCAGGAGAACAGCACAGAGTCTAGAATATTCCAGAAAAACAACGGTGCTGGCTTGGATGGGGGTGCTGGCGGTGGAGGTGGGGAGGGTGCTCAGACGGCAGCGTGCAGAGCTGGAGTGAATGAGACCTGGGGAGAGAGATGCTCCGCAGGAGCCCCCTCTACAGAGAAAAGATTCTCCCAGAATCCCCAGCGCAGGACTCTTGCCTCTTGGTCAGCAGTGGGTCGCCATCCACCAATCGCAGGCACAGGGGCAGGCTCCAGTAACTGGCTTAGCACAGCTGTGGTTTACCCTGGGCTGGGCTCAGGGTTGTGGGCTGTTCGGCAGGAGGAGGGTCAAGGGGAAGGAACCTGTCCCGGCCAGCAAGAGGTCCCAGGCCGCGAGTTACCATGCCTGTGTTTTTGTTTGTTCAGGAAAATGGACGTAGGGCCCCTGAGAGCCGGACGAAGCTTAAATGCGAGGACACTGGTAGGGCTCAGGACAGTGGCTGGCACTGCTCCACAGCTCCGTCAGTGCTGACCAGCACTGCCCTGTTTGTCGAGAGGACCCAAATCCACCCCTTTCCTAATCTATTGGTGTCACATCCTTGTCCCCCAGTGTTTCACAGAATATTCCTCACCCTGTCACGTACCTGAAATTCTCCCCTTAGACCATGAATGTCCTACTTTGTAGCTCATTAAAGAAACAGCTGTGGAGAGGAGAGGGCAATGTATGTCACTCTGACTCCAGAAGTCATAAAATTCAAATGAAAGGCACCTGCTGTACTCTCGTCTCACCGGAGTGAGGCCATTGCTGGGCTCATCTGGATGAGTGTCGGCCTCACCATGAAGGCCTAGTGCTCCCCACCTGACTTTTCTGCCTCTCCTGGACCTGGCTGGGGCATGAGTGCTGTCCCAGGGACCACTCTCCACTTCTGACTCCATGAAGCTGACCCCACACCTGGCCTTTGGCATTGCCAGAATGCCTGGGTCCAACCCATCAGAGAACCACAGTGTCCTCTTGGCCAACATGATTGGTCCACAGATGGGCTCCTGACATAAGGCTGCCCAATCAGATTCAAAGAGAGTAATTCCCGGCTTTTCACGGGAGGGACTGTAGAGTGCCTCTCTCTTTCCTGTTGGGCTTAAAGCTGGAACGTTGAACGGTCTGGAGCTACTGGCACCGCGAAGCCTGAGATTAGAGTCCGCACGAGGCTAATCAGAGTTGAACTATGAAAGAGACCCCGTCTGGTACCATTTTCTGGGGTCCTGGATCCAGCCATGCTTGAAGCAAGACCTCTTCTGCCTTGTCTCTTTAGCCAGAGCCAGTTGGGGTGGCTCCCTGACACTTACAACCAAATGAGTCCTCACTTTCCCCACTTCTCCAGGCCTGTCATTGTCTCAGCAGCTCATTGTCCCCATCAGGAGCCCCTGGCTAAGACACCAGGCTGCCTGACTCCACCACTAGACTGTGTAATCTTGCACAAGATATTCAGCAGCTCTGTGCCTTGGTTTCCTCATCTGAAGAGATGGATAATAATAACACATACTCCGCAGGGCGTTGGGGACCGAGTGAATTACTACCGAGTCCCTTGGGGGCACCTCCTGGTGATCCCTCCTACTCCAGGCAGGTGTATGGAGAGAACTTTACAGCGACTCTTGCACCCCAGTAAGGCAGCTCTGGATGGCCCCTCCTCAGGAATTCGAAGCACAAACGCAGGCGAGGTGTGAGATGGGTTTAATAATGCGCAGCCTCTTTACCTGGTTGGAGAGGTAAATGAGATAACACACCCGAAGTCAGACACTGCCACCCGGCCCTGTTAACCGCACCTGAGTGCTTACGACTGGGCACAGGGGGCTGCTATGGCTCAACAGGCTGCTGGGGAAGCAACCCAGGGGAGGTGGCATTTGAGCGGAGCCCTGCAGGAGCAGCAGCTGCAGGACAGAGGACTCTGCAAGGGCCAAGTCCCGAGGGGGACTCGGCACAGTCATGACCCCATCTGCAGTCACAGGCCCAGCAGCAGGGGGAATTGGGGCACATGAAGAGTAACGGGGAGCCCTGGTCTTGGGCAGGTGTGGGCTCCGGCCCTCTAGCGCCTCCCCTTGACCGTCCCCTTTCCCCGTGCACTGTCCTTGGGGTTTGGTCTAAGGCTGTTTTATGGTAAATCGGAAAACTGACCATTGAAGCCGAGAAGCCATTAATATGCACTTGCACTGAACGGTCTTCCGGGGAGCCATAAGGCAGATGGAGGGAGGGATGAGGCCGGACGCAGCTACAAAACTATGTCCCTACAGCCCTGCAGTGGAGCCCTGGGAACCACAAATCTCTCCCAGGCCAGGGGAAGAGGCACAGCTAGAGAGGGCACTGGTGCCTGGTTGGGAACAGATGATGAGGAGCAGAGGTGCTGGAGGGGCCCAGGCAGCAGGCAGGCAGCTATCCTGAGAGTCCTAACCCCAGGGCCATCAGAAGTCGGCCTCCACCTACCAAGAGGCCTGAGGTTTGAAAGGAAAAGGAATTTTAGGGAAATTTGAGCAAAGCTGATGTGCGATGTCCCAGACCCTGAGTTTAGTTTTCTAACCCAATTTGAGTTAGAGATGGAGCATGGAATTGTCACTATAGGTGGGCTGAGCTGACCTGGGACTCTGGGTCCCTTTATCCCTCAGGAAAGATAAGCTCTTTATGTCTCTGGTTCTCGGTTTGCCATCTGGAAAATGGGAATAATTATAGTACCTAGCTCATGGCTCGTGACCACTTTTTCCATTAAAGAATTCCAGAAACATTTACTGAGCGCCGACTGCATGCCGGTCCCTGTTGCCAGCACTAATGTTGAGAGCTAATGTTTACAGAGAGCTGACCACCTGCCAGGCTCTGCAGTTAGAACTTCCACGCTTCCCTCCTGGAATCTCCCCACAGCCCCTGGAGGTAAGGGCTGTCCTCTGAGGTCAGAGCAGGGACCACATAGGTGTGAGGGGCAGAGCTGGGACTTGAACCTGGGAGGCCTGGCCGGGGGACCACGCCACCCACTTCACACTGGCTTCTCCCTTCCATCTGTCTAGGTGCAGAGAGGGTAGCTGTTCAGATCCCCCATCTGACATATGGGGAAACTGAGGCCCCAGAAGGCCAGCAGCAGAAGTGCCACACAGTGATTGATCCCTTGATTTTTTTCATTCCATGTGACCCTAAGTTGCCCATGTCATTTTTCTGGAAGCCGCTCCAAGGAACATGTTCCTGGGGCAGAATTTTCTGTGAGCTCTCCTGCCACTGTTCCTAAAGAAACCCCAGCTGGTGATGGCGCTGTGGTCACCTGATCCTTCTGACTCTAGCGCTGTCTGCAAAATGCCTTCTAGTTCTGCTCATAAAACCTACTCTCAAGGAAGATTCTGATAAATTCATTCATAGGACTAAAAACAGGACATGGTGGTGCTGCCTGTCCATCTGCCCATCAGTCCATCAGTCTGTCCGTGTATCTAGTCATGCACTCGTTCATCCAGGGCTAGTCTTGTGGGACCATTGGTAGAGAGAGATGAAATTGGGGAGACAGAGGGCACATGCAGATTGGTGACCCCAGTTAAAAAACATAATCTCTCAAATTTAAGTTTGGTTAGACTCCCAAGACTATGCTTCTCTGGCTCAGACCAAGACTCTCCCAGGTCCTGTGATAGCCCCAGTCCTTGCAGCTCCTGGAGTGACAGCAGACACAGAGTATGCTAGCTGAATGACAAAGGATGGAGGGTTGGGGAAGGGAGCCTGTGTCCCCAGCACGGCCAGCCTGACTGCCCACTACAGTCCCTCCATTGGATCCTCGCCTTGCCCTGAAAGGACAGGGCAGCTTTTACAGCCTCTGTGACTGCGGAGCAGAGTGAAGGAGCACCAAGCAAGCCCCCTGCTCTGGTCCTCCCTGCTGCCAACGCTTCCCAAGGATGAGCTGGCTTGGCCCCAGATGGGGGCTCTCCTGACTCCACCAGGGGTGGGGGTGCTCAGAGCACAGACTCAGACTTGGAGGCCCCTGTCCCTCCCCACCCCATCTTCCCAACTGCCTGTCAGTGGGGGGTTTTAACAAGTCTCTTAATGCCTTAGCTTCCCAGACTTCAAGACGGATGCGTACCACCCCCTCCTTGTGTTCCAGGGACATTAAATATGAAAGATGCCTAAACAAGACCCTGATACGTGTTGAACCCTTCATTGTGCTAACTCCTGTTAACACTTACATCCAAAATGGCGGAGTGAAGACCTCCCAGAGTCCACTCCTCCATAAAACAGTCACGAAACAAACAGTAAAACTGGCTTTCTCAGAACTCAATGTGGAGTGCTTATTCAGGGAAAATAACCGACTCCCAGAAAGAACTGCGAGCTTTCCTTTCTCTTGGCCCAACCTTACCTCGCCCTCACCAGCCCTGTCCTAGGCTTGGAGATGACCTCTGGGCAGTCACAGCAGCCATGGGAAGCAGACCAGGCAACCAGCAGGGTGGCAGGAAAACAGACCCCAAGGGTAAGGCTGAGATTAGCCAGCAAGCCCGGAGAACCCGAGAAGATGCCTCATGGGTCACCAGGGGAAGCAACCCTCGGCCACAGCAGGATCCCCTCGGCCACAGCGGGACCCCTGCACATCACCAGGAGGCTAGAATCAAGTCAGGCAGCAGCAGCCAGTGTTGGTTAGGAAGTTGGGAACGGCAAGCGCTCCGGGGAGAATAAAGGGCGATGCCACTTTGGAAAGCGGACTGACAGCTACCCCAAAGTTAGATAAGCATGGAGTTACAGCACACCCCGATGCTGCTGCTCCCCATAGATCGCCGAGAACTGAGGACACTTTCACATCAAACCTGCACACACATGTCCAAGGCAGCGCGATTCATAACCGCCCACACTGGCAGCCCCCAGCTGTCCACCAACAGACGCATGATTAACAATGAAAAGTGTCACGGGGTGGGGCCGATGTGTGAGGACCTGGGTTTCCTCCGCAGCACTAGGGGGAGAAACGTGGCATCTGTGTCCAGTAGGATGCGATTCTACCCCCAAAAAGAATATTATCGATGCTACACAGCAAGGGAAGCCTGGAAACAGGAAGCAAAAAACCAGGCGCAGAGGAGCGCATTTCTACCAATCGGCCAGAACAGGTGGATGCACAGAGACCCCCAGGCCTGGGGACACAGGACAGGAGTGGCTGCTGATGGGCATGGGGCTTCTTTTCTGGAGTTAGATAGTGGTGATGGTTGCACAATGCCATGAGTGTCCTAAACACAACATCGTACACCTTAACAGAGGGAGCATTGTGCGACGCACATTATATCTCAATAAAGCTGCCATTCAAAAAAATTCTAGCTGGGGGTGGTGGTGCACACCTGCAATCCCAGAGACTGGGAGGCTAAGGCAGGAGGATCGCAAGTTCAAAGCCAGCCTCAGCAACTTAGCTGGGTCCTAAGCAACTTAGTGAGACCCTGCCTCAAAATAGAAAATAAAAAGGGCTGGGGATGTGGCTCAGTGGTTAAGTGCCCCTGGGTTCAATCCCTGGTACCTGAAAATTAAAATAAGTTCTCCTCACACCCAGGCACCATTGCCTCCTACCTGGGCCTCTCTGCTGCCATCCCTCCCCCTTCAACTCTTGCCTCAGTGGACAGTTTTCAAAAGCAGAAATGTGACCCCATCTCTCCTGTGACCCCATCTTTTGTGGCCTCGTGTGTCCCCTTCTCTTTTGGTCTGGGCCTTTGCACACGCTGGTGCATCCGCCACTGACTCCCTGGCTAACTCTTGTCCTTGCTTGAGGACCAGCCAAGTGTCTCCTCCTCAGGAAGGCCTTCCTTAGGAGTCTGTGTCGATGCCAGGCACATAAGAGGTTCTTAGCCAACGCTGCGAGTAAATGGGGTCCCGTCCCCAGCATCAGTGTAACCAGGAAGGATCCCAGGACCCTGCCGGAGCGAGCGGCTCTACTGTGTGACCTGGGGAAACACCACCCACCCACAAGCTGGAGAGACTCTTGTCAAGCTGCTGTGAAAACCTGATTTAATTGGCTTAAACAACCTCTGCATGACAGCGGGTGATTTAGCAAGAGCCTCTCTTTGTAAAAGTGCTGGAGAAAGGAGCCTAATGTGCCCTGTAATTAGCACCACTGAGCAGAACACAAGGCTCTTCTCCAGCCCCGACTTGCAAAGAGTCACAGTGAGAGAGAGAGAAGCCTACATTTTATTTGTTCACTTACCTATTCATTCATTCCCTTGTTCACTCAATGAACGTGTACAGGCTGCTCTATGAAGGCTTGCCTCGATGTCTTGACTTACCGCACGTCTGCTGCAGTGTTCCACAGCTTGCACGAGATCTTCGGCACGTTATTATGAAACAAGCTGTGCGTGGGAGGACTTTGTGCCCCTGGAGCTCGCGGTAAGTGTTCTGAGCTGCCAGGGTAGGCGGGGCTCAGCCACGGATTCACTGTGAATCCAGCCTCACGGTGGGCATATCGGGACACACAGCCACGGTAAGCCAAGGAGTGTTTTCGTTTATTATTCATGTGTCTGCACACTGGAGACGCAGTGGCGACACGGTGAAGACGCGCTGAGATTTGGGAACCACCTTCTGGGCAGAGGGAACAGCCAATTCAAAGGCACACAGTGGAGGCCATCCGGAGAACAGCAGGAGGCCAATTTGGAGGAGCCGGAGTAAGCTAGCGGCAGGCGCAGCGAGAGCAGAGGCTGGATGAGGATTTGAGTCTGGCTCGGGAGAGGGACAATATGCCGGGCCATGGAACAGAGTGTGCAAAATGTGCATTCTGAGTCACAGTAGAGTCTCCAAGGGAGTCCCCGCCTGCATTCATCAGGGTGGACTTGAGTTCCGTGCTGCACGTGCCTGAGGAGGATGTTCCCTTGACCGCTAATCTGGTGGGGGGACCCAGCCAGGGCCACCTGAGACAGAGCCGCTCTCCAGACAGTCAGTGCTGCACTTAGACCACCCCCCACCAAGGCTGGTGCTGCAAAGAGGGAAGCAGAGGAGAGAGAGGGCCAGCACCCCCCTGAGGGATCTCACTGGACTGGGGAACCCTCGCCTGTGTAGACCCATAAGGAGCAACAGGACTCACCGTTAATAGGACATTGCTGGAAAACATCTCCCAGAACATTCGGGAAAGATCAGGGAGGTAAAAGTCAAAACCTGGACTGTGAAGTATGGTGATGTTTGCGAGGTGGGAGGAGCGTGGCAAGCAGAGGAAGTATTGAGAAGAGTGGGCCTGCAGGGAGGGACTGGCAGGTGCGGGGACAGATGGTGGTGGGGATTGGTAACGGACTTAAGTGAACGCCGTGAAGTATTGGCCTCCCCTCAACAACCTCACCCATCCTGTGACTCCTGTCTCAAAAAGGGTAGATCACAGAAGAGTCAATGCAAGAGAGACTTCAACACAAGTACATATTTGTATTCTGTCTTGAGGACAAAGTGTCCGTGGCTGATGTGGAAGCTCTGTGAAATCATCAGGGACCACAGATCTTCCCTACGTCTGCTATGTTATGGATGACTTCCATCTCATGGCCACTTCATGGTCCAAAATGGCTGCTGGGCACCAGCCAGAGTGTCCACGTTCCAGCAAGCCAGATGAAGGAATACAATCAGAGCACAAAATCACAGCAGTCCCATGAGCCTGCTCTCTACCCCAAAATCTCACACGGATGTTTTTTGCTATGATGGCCTTTACTTCATCACATGACCTTGATCTAGCATAAGGGAGAGTGTCAAAGTCATCTTCTCTTAGGAAGCCAAGTACCTACTTCAACTCGGGGTTCTCTTTCCAAAGAAGAGCAGACCATATATGGGCTAGGCTGCAAGCAATTCCCCAGATTTCATCTCTTCCGAGATTTTGAAACACATCAAGGCTTAGTGTAGGAGCACCCTCCTTCTGGCTAATTCCCCAACTCGATTTGTCACAGTTTGTATTTGACCCGGATAAAATGTCTGATTCCTGCCACCTCCTTGAGGACCGTGGGCTGGGTGACTTTCATCTCCTGTTGTGAAGAGGCTGGGCTTTCTGGCTGCCCCTCCTGCATCTCCCTCTTGCACAGAGCCCTGATTTATGAGAGACATTCCATGGTCCCTTCCTTCGATAACTCGGGTGCTGGGACAACCCGGACTGGGCCTGGGGTCGGGAGGGGTGGGAGGAGGCAGCCGAA
This sequence comes from Aplodontia rufa, assembly GCA_004027875.1. Classification (NCBI taxonomy): domain Eukaryota; kingdom Metazoa; phylum Chordata; class Mammalia; order Rodentia; family Aplodontiidae; genus Aplodontia; species Aplodontia rufa. Next base: position 10,210 of record PVKS010017013.1, read on the forward strand.
GAGGCAGAGGAGCTTTCTGCCCGGTCGCCAGGTGTGGCAGAGGGAGCTGGCGGGAGGGATGGGAGCACGCAGGCTTCACGCGCCAAGGTCACACCTACACCGTGGTGCGGTGCTGGCGATTCCTCATTAAGTCAAGAGTGGCACCGGATTAGAGCTGTAGTTGCGGTCCCGATCCCTGCATGTGCCGGCAGCAGCGGATGTTATCTCAGGGAAGGGCTCTGCTCTCTCCTGGGAACCGTCCCGCCCTGACTGGGGCCTCACTGGTCCCTTGGCATGAGTTCTCAATTTCACAAGCTATAGTGCCCCCCCTTCTTCTTTTTTCCACAGAATTAATGTCGACAGCAGCCCTGGGGGCCAGATAAAGGGACAGGAGAGCAGAGAGCTGAGGTGCTGAGACACGGTCACCTGCAGTGGCCCTTGGACCTAATGAAGAAGGATTCTATGTCCTTCAGAGGCTTCAAAAGGAGAAAGAAAAACTTCAAGATCAAAGACATTCGATTTGAGAGACCTTGCCAAGGCATGGGTAATAGTGCGAGTTAATTACCAAAGGCAGAGCAGCCCAGCCTCAGCGGGGCCCAGGCCACTGCTCTGCTGGTGGCCCTGGCAGCCAGCAGCTCTCCTGGTGGTGCGAGGTGAGGTTCCCAGTCAGCTGCCCAAGTTTGTGTCCCTGCCCTTGGTGGTGGAACCTGGTGAAGGTTCCTCCACACCTCTGTGCCTCAGTTTCTTCACCTAGAAATAAGAAGAATCCCAGGGTTGCTCTGAAGGCTAAATGAGTTGCTAGTACAGCCACGTAGGACTGTCCAGCACATTGTCCAGCCTGGTAGCAAGGCTGCTGGAAATGATGGCAGAGCCCGTGTTTGGGTGCAGCTGTGTTTCCAGAATGAAGAAGACAAAATCTGTGCTTGAGGGAAGGGTGATGAGCTTCGAGGGGGACGGCTGGGTGCTGGGTGAGGCTGAGTGTAGGCCACCTGCATGCTTTTATACAGTCATCCTTGCCACTGCGTGAGCAATGCATTCCTCTGGTGGCTGGCACTGGGTCACAGGGTGCAGTCATCCTCACCAATCAACCTGAGTGACAATGGAGAAGGGGCGGTTCCTAGGTGTGCACAGAAAGTGGGCTCATGGGGTGCAGGGCAGGCTGCTCACCCCATTCCACCCTGTGTTACTCTTACTCTCGGGCCTAGATCTGTGAGTAAAGAGGGGGACCTTTAATACACTGTTCCCAAGAAGGGGACCTTGTAGGTGTTAGAAATAAAGTTATTTATTTTAATTTATTTTTATTTTTAAGAGAGAGGGGGGAGAGAGAGAGGGAAAGAGAGTATTAATTTTATTTAGTTTTTCATGTGACTTCATTCCCCAGACACTTTGCTGCGTGTGTGGTGCTGGGGTTTGAACCTGCATCCTCGCACTTGCCAGGCAAGCGCCTTAGCCTCTGAGTCACTGCTCCAGCCTCTAGAAATAAAATCATTAAAAATCACAAGAGTGCTGTAAGAAAATGAAATGCAGGCCTGGAAGGGGAAGTGAGAATAACTGTTGCCCACCCTATCCTTGGCTCATTGACCCAGGAATGAAGGAATCTAGACTTTAGGGTTGATTCCTGTTGGTCTAAAAAAACCCAAAACTCGTTTCTTAAAGCTGCACATAAACCATGACTCTAGATGGGGCCCAGTCTTTACACCACCTCTTTATAAGGACACTGTTTCCCAAAATTATGTCCCCTAAGATCTAATTATAATGTAATACTGTGCCAAGATAGTTTAGCAAAGGAAGTGAGAGAGACTGACCAAGAACAAGACAGGCGCAGAGTTTTAGCTGAAACTTATAGAGATATGAGCCCTTGTGCTAGATTTAGAATTCCAGAGGCCAAAGCAATCGGTCACAGATGTTATTTTGGTGACAGTGAACACTATGTTAGAGAACTCTGATGGCCCTAGGGTAGGCTCCTGAATCGAAATAAAACAACAGTGTCCTTTCTGTCTTTGTTTTTTCTTTCATTTTTTCCCCTAGGATTATCTTTCCAATATATTAACATATAGCCCAGAGGGTTATCTGTGGGATTTGGTCTTCTCCCCTGCCAGCCTCCTCTTTCTCTAGAGTAGAAATGTTTACTTCCCGTCCTGTTTACCCCCAGGGGTGGTGCTGTGTGCCTGAGCCCCCAGAGGTGTAGCTTGTAGCTTCCCTCTTGAATGTAGGTTTCTTGCATCCTCCCCTACTCACTCCCTCCATTTCCAGCTGGCTCCCCTCCCTGGGCTATGGCACTGTGGACTGGGAGCTCACATACTCAATTTGTGTCCCAGACGCGTCTCAGGCACATTTACCCACCCTCTGGGATACCCAACCAAGGAAGTACTTCTCTCTCAAACCCGAGATTTTCCTACCAAGTTACCTGTGGTCCCTGTGGTACTTGCTTGGGCCCTCTCCCTGATTTGCTGATCCACTTCTGATCCACCCCAGACCTTGGGTCCTTTGTCAGTCTGAGAGATCACAGTTCCCTCCCCCACCCTGAGGCCACCATAACAAAGTCATGGGATGCATCTCCTCTAAGAAGGAGGTGATCCCTGTGACCTCCCAGACTATGCATGGAGCCCACACTGGACACCAAATTGTTAGAAACAAAATTATTACAAATTACTGAGGTGCTGTAAGAAAATCTGCTTACAACCTGACACAATCCTGCCCTTCGTTTTGATTGGAGGAGCTCAGGGGTACAATCTGCATGATCAGCTAATATAAAATTGGGGCAGGTACAGAAAAGAGCTATGGATTTAAAGGGATATCTGATAAGGAGTTTTAAAGCAGATCATCTCTGACCACCTGGTTTCTGACCTAAGACGGCTTCCTTTGCATGCAGACCTTAAGACTCCATTCTGAAAATGGGCCATCAGACTTCCTATTTCTCACACTGGGAACCCACCTTCAAAGACAGTGGACCTGTGGTATGAAAGGAGATTGACCACCAACCCTTAGGTAGTGCTGGTCATCAGACCAAGGGTTTGGGATTCCAGCTGTTAACCCTGTCCTTAGTGGAAGAGGTCACCTTGCACAGTGGGACAATTTGCTCCACTGTTCCCAAGGTCTGAGTGTGCAGGGTGTGATGGAGAAGAGTCTATTAAATGGTGTTACCATTTAGTGGGGCACAGTTGAAGTCTGGAGAGATTAAAAAAAAAAAGCTCTGTTTATGGATGGAGGGGATGATTGTACAACGTTAGTGCACAAACTGTCCACCTAAAAATGGTCACTGTGGCAAATCACATGTGAGTATTTTACCACAATAATTTATTTTAACTCAAAAGGAAAACATTCAAACGTTACCATTGTAACAAGGAGAAGCAGACTCATTTCCTTCAGCAAAATAAAAGAGTAAAAGCAAAACCAATGGAAACAAAATAGTGATAGTAAATTCCAGCCTGTCACTGTCACCCACAGAGCCTGAAGTGACCTCTCATTTTTTGAATGAGTATTGGTAAGGGCTACAGAATTGATTCAAATAGACCAGCACTGAACTCGCCTTTCCCCTTGACTGAATCAACTGACCTGGAAGGACCTTCACTGGTGTGAGTCAGAAGAGTCCTCGTGCAGTGTCCACCCAGCCCCTACGTCATCTTTGATCCCCGCCAGCAGGTTTTGAATGTCTTTCCTTCCTTTCCAGGCAGAAGCCGAATGCCAGAGCTGGGATAAGAGAGAGGACAGGATGTGGCATTTCCCCCTCCTTCCCCTGCCGTCCCTACACCAAGTAGCTGGCGGTGACCTGTTTTCATCATGATGTTCCCATAGACTTTGGGTTTTATTTGACAAAAGATATCTGTTGCTATCAAAAATAAATACATTTAGAAGCTCTTTCTCTAGACCTGCAGAAGGCTTCCAACGCTAAGATCCCAGGTTCATGGACGCTGTGGGCAGGCTCAAACTAAACACACCACCTCCTATGTTTATTCCTGCTATGACAAGCTTTGCAGACTGTTTTCCTTGCCCCAGAGCACTTTCCTTTCTCTCTATAATGAATCCCATTTTCCTTGATAAAACACTTTCCTCTACTCTCTGTCCCTACAGTTTTGTTGGATTCAGAGATGTGCATGTGATCTGGATCTGACCAATCAGAAGTCTAAATCCCATGATCGCAATGATTGGCTAAGATATGGGCATGTGATCTAATTAAAGTTAACAAACGCCACTTCTCAGCTGTCCACTGAAAGAGACTGTTGTCTTTCTCATGCTATGGCAGAGAAGTCAGTGTTCAGTTGGAGCAGCTGGTGGCCACCTTACTATAGGTGAATAAAGCATACTCTAGAACGTAGCCAAACCAGATAGATGCAGAGTTGAAAGATGGAGAAGGAGAACCATGTGGTGTTATCCTTTCAGTTCCTGGATCCAGCCATACCTGAAGTTGAAATCACCACTGTGATCAAATCTGTGACTGAGTAAAATCTTCGGTTTGCTTAATCTAATTTGAGTTGGGTTTTCTGTCACTTGCAAGAATCCTAATTAATACAACTTTCTCACGAACCCTCCCTTAATGCTGCTATCTCATTACTACATGTTCTTGTAAACAGTAAATACAAAACACTGAACTTGGAAAAGACCTGGCTTTAAGACTTTGGCGGGTTATTTTTTTCCCCTTAGGATCCTTGGACATGGACCAGACTGTTGAGGTCCTGAGCTTGGGCACTTTCTCTTCTTTGCTGATTTAATGTTGTCCAATGTAGAATGTGCTCCACAGACATAAGAACTGTAAGTCCTTAGGGCTGGCCAAAGTCTGACGGCTGTCACCAGCTCAGTACTGCCCTTTTGCAAAACACTGGCCTTCTTGTCCCTGAAGATGTGAGCCCATCGCTCACATATCTGCTGTTGCCTCCAAAAACAATATTTTACTTTTGGCTCAAGAGCCCATCTCAACATAAACATCTGAGCTCCCGGAATGCTCATCCAACAGCTCGACGGCTCTGTAGGTGGAGAGCTGGCTGCCAGCCAACCCAAATTTCTCTGCTTCTTTCTTTTACTATAAACAGGGCCTTTGAAGAGCTGTGGATTCATTGAATGAACAAATGAACTTGTTTACATAAAACACGCAGGAGGAAATTTCCACTGTGCTTAACATATAATTTCAGTCTGTTTTCCAATGAGCCTGCTAGGATGGAGTTCATTTTCCTAGACAGGGCTGCTGTCCACCCTATGGTGGCCTCGTTATTCACCCCAGGCAGTGAATTCAAGATTCGGTGGTGCAGCTCAGGGGCACAGTGGAAATTCTGCTTTGTTGATTCCTGAAGGATGGACCCATGAGTTGGGAAGACCTCTGCCCTGCGATCCGAAAGAAGGAAGCCACAGCTTCAACAAGGGATGGCAGAGGCCTTCACCCCAAATATGCACCCCAAACCTAGTGACTTAGATTAACTGTGTATAAAAAGTGAGGCAGGACTGGGGTCAGAGGTGATTAACAGTTTTATAGCATTGGGGGGAATAAAGGCTGCCTTCACGTGGCTGTTGAATCTTCTCTTGGTTAAGGAGGAGGCCCCACCCACGGCTCTGCTTGCTGGTGACAAATCAGGCTGGAGGGAGGACAGAGGTTTTCGGAAGATGGCTTATATGACGATGTGAAATCCAGAGACAGAGCATGCTAGCGGGGAAAGGCCAGGCAGGGGAGGTCTGCATGTGCGGGGTGGGGCTGGGCGACATGGCCAGGTGTGGGGGGAGGAGGTGGCTTCCGGGCACCTATGGGAGGGCAAAGGCCCACCTGTGGGTGATTTCCCAGCTCCCTGAGGGAACTGCGGCTGCTCCCTCTCCGATTATTATATCTTATTATTACTGTAGGATGTCGGTGCGGTTTGGTCAGTAATAGGAAACAGTAAAGTCCACTTACAAAATATGTAAACAAGTCCTCCTATGTGGCTGCTAAAGCGTCTCAGTTTTTCCTTTGAATGGTCTTTACGTCCATGCCTCTGGGATGTTATCTCAGTTTGCCATAACACTGTGAGCGTTTCAGGGGCTCCTGCCAGCTCGATGGAATCTGGAACGGTGATCACACAAGCGTTTTTATCTAATTTAGTCATTGTAGCAACTTTAACAGGACCTTTGTCAGTCCTGTCTTACAAAGCAGGAAACTGAGGCAGAAAGGAAGCAGCTTAAACAAGGCATTCTGGCCAATAAGTGATGGAGCCAGGAGGTCAAGTCTGGTGGATGTTAAGGCCCTGGGTGAGGCTGCAGGAGAAGAGGAGGGAGGTGAGGAGAGCGATAGGGGCAGTGGGTGAGACGTTTCCAGACCTGGGTGGGGAGATGGGTGAGGTGGGAGCCACACAGCGCAGGAGAGCCAAGCAAGGTGTGCTTTGAACTAGGAAGGAAAGCCGCACACTATGGCCGAGGCAAAGAGGGCACGGACCTGCCTGTTGGCCCATCCGTCCTCAGGGAGTCAGAGCCCAGTCAGGGCTGGTGGCGAGGACTGGTGGGAGATTCACCTGAAGATGTGTGGCCACTGATCCAACGGTGCTTCAAAAGTTCTCGGAGGCAGAGAAGAAAATGGTGAGAAACAGGAGTTCAAGTGAAGCTACTGGACTTGTGAACTCACAGTACAATTACTTATGCTAGTGAGTTATGGAAGCCGAGAAGGTCACAGGAATACCTGAGTTTGTGGCCATTGGTCAGAAGTGTGGGTGGCCCAGGGCCCCCTGAACGTGCAGCCGGTGTGAGCAGCAAGAGCAGCCTTGTGGGGACCGTGTGAACGTGGAAGGTGGCACAGACGCGGGTGGCAGCAGAACTAGGCCCTCCCTTGCATGCCTCTGTTCAAGGGAACTTCAGGTTAGGACTTGAAAATGAATCCCATCCTCGGAAGATCACGCAAGTTGATCCTTAATCCTGCTGCTAAAGGCTCAAGGGGAAGGGGCCCGGCGGGTAGCGGGTGTGGCTCCACCCACTCCTCCTGCAGGACCCAACTTAGTTGGCAGTGGCTCCTGCAAGAGCTCCCTGGGCCACTGGTTTCCAGTGACTGGGACAGAGGGGAGGAGCCTGCCAGGGCCTTGGTCATGCTTAGCCATCCACTCCCTGCAGGTAGGCAAGGGACAGCTGCCTTCTAACGACAAAACGTGCTGGATATGGGAGACAGGTTCTGCCCGAACCCTAAACCACACTGCTTCCCACTTGTCAGGGCCTGCGCCTGGGTGACTTTGTGATATCTTCTTCTCCCCCCTCCTCTCTCTCCTCTTTCCCTTCTTATTTTCTTCTTAGGCCCTGGTCACAAAAAAGGAGGCAATGAATGCCCGTGTCATTTTTAGGGTAGCCAAACGTCTGGGACACACACCAGGTGATTGTTCTGGAATAAACATTGTGCATGTGGCTTAGCCCTCCTGAACTGTATTTTGGAATCTGAGCATGGCTGGGAGGGTCACACTAGGACGCCGGCTTGTGCGGGATTCTGGTTCAAGCTACCAGCCTTGCATAGGCATAAGAAATCAGTCCAGATCCATGTAACTGATCTATCATGGGCAGATTAACCAAAAACTGGACACCTTGCCCTGGAAACTCCTCTGAATAGGCCTTCTTCTAAAAAGCAGAATGCCACGTCAGGAGCACACGCTTTTCCATCCAGCAGGCCAACGGCAGTCTGTGGGGACGCGGCCCAGCCCTGTTTGCTCTCCTGGCGTGGAAGCCTGCTTGGCTGCAAGACGTTTGCTCTGCAATGGGCCTACTGTCTGCTCCTGGCCACGCCGAGGCTGGCCGCGAAGGAGGACTGTCGCTTTCCCAGTGAAGAAAGCCGTTCATCATCAGGAGCCGGCTGGTGACAGGGCTGGGGTTGGCCCAAGACACCTCAGAGGGAGCCGGAGCCACAGAAAGGGCGAGACAGGGAGAGACGCCTGATTCTCCCCTCCACCCGCCCATCCCAGACAGCACCTTCAACTGGCAGAGCCTGGCCCAATGTCCCAAGATGGGGGAGCCTGGTGGAACAGGGAGTTGGGGCCTCCATGACACAGAGCAGAGCAAAGGGGCAGGCAGGGGGTCAGAGGACAAGGCACAGAGGGAGCACCGGCAGTTTAAATAATGAGCCTTCCTAGAAACAGGCCTCCGAGGCAGGCCTTGCAAAATGCACTTCTGAGTCCTTCTAACTGGAGGCAATTGTCCCCGGGGTCCCTCTGTATCCCTCATTGGAAGAAGCTATTTTTTTTTCCAGTCAGGCTGACCTCTCAGCAGTGCTGATCAACATAGAATAAATACACCATGAGGTTTTTTAAGTGGGAAGTGACAGAATTCCATCTCAAACTGGGACTGGGTTAAGCTACAAATGAGGACCTACTGGGTCCAATAACAACAACCTCAAACCAAGGGAACGGCTTCAGGCACAGCTAGATCCAGGGGCTTAAAGGGTGTGTTCAGGAAACACGCCAACTCCTGGCTTCCCTCCGTGTTTTTAAAGCACCTACTCTAGACTGGTATTAGTGCTGGATTCCCATGATACAAATGTGCAAACAACAGGGTCTCCATCTTTGTGGAATCCCCACCTAGTTGGGAAAACTGATTTGAGATAGAGACTGATGACCTCGTAGGGACCAGATGCTTGAGGGAGCTCGCCAGAGAGGCCCAGTGGCCGAGGCTAGAGGTTGCATTTCCAGCTCCCATGGATGTTAGGTGGCCACATCTCATGCAGGAACCCAAGCTCCTCCCTTCTTTTGGCTCCACCACCTCCTAAGGCCTGATCCTGGTAGACGGAAGAAGAAACACGGGATGACGCTGCCTTGGAAGTTTCTCTGAGCCAGGCCTGGAAATAGCTTGCACCTCCTCCCACCACCTGTGCGTGGTGGACTCGACAGCGCCTGGCAGCAAGAGGACGCTCGTCCTCTCATTGTGAGGGCTACGGACCTTCAGGGGACACCTGAAAGCAAGATAGTACCGAGCCCTAAGTATAGCATGTTTTTCCTACATGTACAGACCTATGATAAACTTGGATGTACGCATTAGGCGCAATAAGAGATTGACAGCAATAACAACAAAATAAAACGATTTAAACCACATATAGTAATAAAATCATCAGCATCACTCCTCCTGCATCTTTGGGGCCACTGTTAGGAAAAAGAAGGGTTATTTAAACACAAGCACTGCCATACGGGGACAGTCCATTTGATAACCAAGATTATGCTGGCTACTTCAGCATTAATGGAGGGGTAGCACATACAGCGTGGATACACTGGACAAGGGGCAGATTCACGTCCCAAGCAGGAAGGAAGGAACCACAAGAGCTCTCCTCCCACTGCCAAGAGTGCATGCAGTTTAGTTATGAAATGTTTATCCCTGCAATTTTCCACTTAATACTTTCTGACGGCAACTGAGCGTGCTTAACCGGAACTACACAAAGTGGAGATGAGGGGTGATCTATTGCATTCCCACCTCTCGTTTTTTGAAGAACAAGATTTGTTTTGATGCAATCATAATTAACACATACTTAGTAAACACCTTATGTCACAATTGTACCAAGCTCCTCACTATTAAACTCTGCAGATGGTTTCTGGTGCAAAATATTTATGAGTCTCATTTCAGTGGCATATGGCCCGAGAGGCGTGAACACCCCGGGTGGTGACAGTGACTCCTCCCAGCATGTGCCCCTCTGCTGCCTCCGGGGTTGCAGTGCCCCCTCCCTTCCCCATTACAGGGTCTGTGGGATGGGCAGGGGGCCTGTGGGTGTCCTCTACAGAGACCCAGGCACAGAGCTCAGTTGGGACTCATGGCCAGGATATGAGAGAAGATTTTGGAGGTGGGAAATAGAGGGAGATGAGAGGAGAAGGGAGCAGGTCCAGAGAACAGGCTGTGTGGAGGGTGGGACTCTGCCTCTGCTTCTGTGGCGCCTTCAAAACTCCCATCGCATGCTGAGTAAATGACAAAAGATGGCCTGTCCATCCAGCAGTGTCCCTCATCCTCAGGGGTGGGGTTAGCCATGCCCTGAAAGCACTCTAGTACAGCTAGACACAGCCGCGGCGTGCACGGCCCCCCTTGGATGACGCGCAAGTACACCATGGGGACGCGGCGCTGAGCGGTTGCCAGGGGTTGGAGGAGGGAGGCCAGTGAGAGATGCCAGCAGACTTGGGGCCCGCTTTGGGCATGGAGGGGCTTTGGACTTAGTGGTGATGGCTGCACAGCTCTGTGCTTCAACCAAAACTTGGGAGGCCGCACACAGGCCGCACATCCTGAGGTGGGAGAGAGGATTGTTCTAAAGGGTGCATTTGATGTCATGTGGGTTACATTGCAATAGAGCAGGTATCTAAGAATGCACCGCCACGTGCGTGTGCACACGTGTTCTTGGTTACGCACCAAGCCCCGCAGTGTCTGGGGTGTGGGTGTGTGGATCACAGGTGACGGGGCTTCATTCGATTTCACCTTTAGACTAGCTGCAGAGTCCCATGCCCCATGGACGGCGCCCAGCCACAGCCCACAGATCCCGGGGGAGAGAAGAGAACCCTAACCAGAGGAAGCTAACACCAATGGTTCCCTCTGCCCAGACTCCGGCCCTGGTGGCTCTGGGCAAGGCCGCTCCTCTTTTTCTGAAAGGAAGATGAGCAGTCGTGAGCAGTTATGAACCACTAACCTGAAAATTCCCCTCAGCATGATCAGAAAGGTGAGCATGAACTCGGAAGAACCAGAGCTGGGGCGGCTGCACTCTCCCCAGGGCTGGGCCCTGGACCCCTCCGCGAGTCTCAGGTACAGTCACATCCTCAGCTGCCCGTCATCCTGAAACAATGTCACCTGCATGCTCAAATGAAGGAAAAGACCAGAGCTGGCCACCTCGGCCACCGCTAGGCACCAGGCCAGGTGAGCATGGACCAGAAACCCACTTCCTCCTTTTCTGGCCTGGCACTGTCCACTGCGAAACCACCGCCTGAACTTCTTCTGGAAAGAAGAAAGAAAGATAAACCGTTTTCCTACAATAGGGCCAGCCCTGTTGTGGTTTGGGTGAGAGGTGTCCCTCCAAAAGCTCGCATTAGGCAACGAAGCAGTGTTCAGAAACAAAATGATTCAATTACAAGAGCTGGAACCGGTGCTGGGACAGTGTGGGAGACAGCGTGGGGGAAAGTGTGGGGACAATGCAGGGACCAGAGTGGGGATGGCTTGGGGTCAGCATGGGGGCCAGCATGGAGGACAGCTGGGACCAGTGTGGGGCCCAGTGGGCTCCTGGAGGCAAGCGGGAGGGTGAGGGGCAGTTTCCAGAGGTCCTTGTGAGCCACGGTGAGGTTTTGGTTTTTACATGGAGTGAAATGGGAAATCCATGGAAAGTTCTGGGTTCTGGGGTGAGGTGGTCTGGTTTGCTTAAAAGCTTCCTCTGGCTGCTAGTTAGAAGAGTGGGGGGCCATGGGAGAGGTGGGGAACACCAGGGCGAGGGTGGACCAGGGCCCTGGCAGGGTGGCAAGTGGGTGCACCACCCAGGTGGGAAGCGGGTGCCACATGCTGTGGGTGGAGGTGGGTGCGGAGTGTGGGAAATGCTGGCCTAGGTGACCTCGGAGGAGCCTTCTGCTCTGGGACTTTAAGGCAGAGGTCGTGGCCATCGGGCTGTGATGGTGCAGCCCTCTGCAGCCCTCATCGGCCCTGCTCTTGGAAGAGGAAGCAGATCTTACAAGGTCACCTCAAACACTAGGCGTCCTCCACGCTCTGGAAGCCAGGAAGCAGCCTGAGCTGCTGAGACAGTTCTGATGGCCTTGAACTCTGCATAAGGTGGACTGGTGCCTCAGCACTGACTGTTCCCTCCTAGGCCACCCTTCTCTGTCCTCTAATTTGGTGACTCCTCCTCATTCAGCTCCCCACATCACTGCTTCCCTATGTGCTCCAAGTGACACAAGCCACCCACCCTCATTGACACAGGCTTGTCCTTTCAGGGGGAAGCATCTGATTCATTTGACAGTGTGTCGCGTGTCCAGCGAGCTCCAGCAGAGAAGAGGTGGCATCTGACACCTTGCAAGGCTCTGGTGTTTGCTGACTGAGTAGGTGAGCATCAGAGGCTCGTTGCAGCCTGGGTACCAGCCTCTACCTCCAAACGCCGCATCGTTCCCAGATCAAGCCGCTCCAGGGCAGACCTGTGGGGCCTTGTACAGAACCTGAGCTGGCATCAGCCTGTTTTAATAGTGGCAGGTGGAGCTGAGCATCAGTCACCCAGAACCTGTGCCTATGGTCCCCAGAAGTCCATCAAGGGCTCCACCTGGCTGTCCCCACTCTGAGGTGTCCTGGCCTCCATGTGGCCCCTCTGGGTGCCTGGCATATTTACTTCTAGTATTTACATTCAACAAAAGGCTTGGCAAACACAAATGCTTTAAGGCCCAGCTGCTGGGAGAGGTTGCCCTGGCAGGTCTCCATGGAGACTGTAGATGCACATCTGTTCCCTCTCATTTCCTGGGCAGGGCGTCTGCTTGGAGTCCCATGCGCGTGAGCCCAGGGGAGAGCCCCTCTGCCCATGGCAGGATGGGGAGGAGAGGCATCTGTTCTTTCCTGCAGGGGAACAGCATGGGAGACAGGGCAAAAGATGGGCTGGGCACAGAGTGGACCCCAGGGAAGGCATGGGGCCATGGGTCGAACGTGCATAGCACTTGGAGTCCTGTGAGTCTGTGGTCTGGGGCCCGGGAGCAAGGTAGGGGACCCGCATCAGTTCCCAGGGGCTGGAAGCAGCTTCTATCTGAGTACTTGGTCCCAGGAGCCTAAAGCCTCCCAGCTCTCTGAAGGTCTTGGCCTCTGTCCCAGCCCAGTCTCCCTCTCTTTGCCTTGCTCTCTGGAGTTCTCCTCCCCTCCCCATCCTCACCCTCTTTTTCTGCTCTTTCAGTCTGTTTTCCACTATGCCTCTTTCTCTCTCTTCCCCCCGTGTGTCTTATATCTGTCCCTTTTTGGGCCCCAGACATCACCATGAACGGGGATCAGCGTATCAGGAGTGTAGCAGAAGCTGTTAGGAACTGGTGAAGTTGTGCGGAGTTGGCTTTGACACTGGTCCTTCCCCTATGATCCCCTTGCTCCTTTCCACTCAGTCCCTCTCTCTACAACCAGGTTGTCCCCAGCCTGGGCTCTGTCTCCTGGCTCTCTCCACGTGATGGGAGGAGCCTGGGATTGCAGAGGAGCCTCAAGTTCCCTGCAGATACCGTGTGATCTGCTTGGCCTTGGGCACGGCTCTAACTTTCTAGCCTCCCGGCTCCCACCAGAAAATCATATCTAACCAGTATGGGCCAGATCCCAAGAGGGTGGACTGAAAATAATTTGAAAAGATGTATCAACATTCTTTGCAAACCAAAGCAGGAGCAGCAGCCCAGCCGTCTCCAGGGTCAGGCCATTAATAAGAATGACCAGAGGGATGAACGGGTACACAGGGCAGCAGGGAGGGGTGGGGAAGGTGGCAAGCTGGAGCGCCCAGGCTACGGGGCACCAGCTGATGACCACATGCAGAGGCTCCTGGACTGAACACAGCCAAATCTCCAGATTTTCTAAAAAAGCTGGAAGGCAGATTTCTATTCAAATTTATTCATGCTGACAGTTTCACTTTGCAGACTGGGTCTGCCTGGTTTCAACCTGCCTTCAATTTCTTCATGAGCTTGGGCAATTATCTGCCCTAAGAGAGGACCTGACCTCATTTCCTCATCCAACCACCAGAGTTGAGCTAGATTATCTATCTGTAGGGCACAGGGTGATGCTGGAGCTGTGGCCTGAACTTCCACACACAGCCAGGGCCAGCATGAGTCAACGTCTGGAGTTCAGACTGCTCCGCAGCATGACCTGGACCCGGGGCTCTCCGTGCCCCAGCAAGGCTGGGTTGATGTTGGGGTGCAGCAGGGCGGGGCCTGGGCAGTGTCTCCAAGACCTGCTCCAGAGTCATAGCTGATGTCCATTGTGATTGGTCAACGGATCCAGGCAAATCCACACCAGCCCCATACGATACATCCCAGGGCCTTGGGCTCTGAATGGGAAATGGCCTCCTTCCATCTCCCCTGACCATATGTGTGGCAGTATTCCTGCAGCTGCTGCCTGCCGGCTGTGCTGGGGACATAATCTGTGGGTGACTTTGGAGCCCAAGCTGCGGTCTACCTGTATTGTATGGGTGTGCAGGGACCCTCTCCTCATCACAGGTTTGTGGAGCTTGCTCCAGACGCAGCCTTAGAACCAGTGTCCCTGCTGCCCACTCTGGTGGCCCATTCCCTCCTTTCCAGGCTCAGGGCCAGTGCTTCTCCTGGAGGCACACAGCCATGTGCACTGACGTCTGCACCATCCAGGGTCCCCCAGTGCCCACGAGCGGTCTGCACCCGAGGAAGCAATCAGAGACGAGGAGCCAAGGTGCATGCCTGTTCCAGATGTGCACAACATCTGCACACAGCTGTGTGGTAGAGCTCTAGGTGCAGTAGCAACCCCCGGGAACCAAACTAGGCTGCACTTCCATCAGAGACAGCAGCCACTGAACTATGGCCCACCTACGGGGAACTGCTGTCCCCTTCGAAACCACACCACGGCTCCAGGCACACGGAGGAGACGTGATCCCCAGTACAAGGAGCAGAACGTGGCAAGCTGCGGGCTGGCTGCTCCTGAGCTCGTTCCTCACGCATTTATCCATCCTAAACCTGGTACTGGGCTTTGGTCTGCACCAAAAAAACCCAGCAGGGAGGGAAACGGGCCTGACGCAGGACTTTTGTAAGTTTTTTCTTCTTTTTCTTTCTTCTTTGCCTTCCTTCCTTGCTCCTTGCCTTTATGTCTTCCTTCCTTTCTTCTTTATTTTTTGCATAGATGCAGTATATGAAGACAATCTTGGAAGACCATCCAAGAAACTGAAGCCTCTGGGGCTGGGAATCAGGAAAACCTGGGAGCAGGAACAGGAGCAGGAGCGGGAGAGAGATTGCCGTTCAACACCCTTGAATTCTCTCTCACCACTGACAGGGGTTTCAGCAGAGGACTCCAGAACCTCAGCCCTGTGCCCTAGAGACCCTGGGGGAGGGCTGCTGCCTCCCTGGAGCCCTGTTCTCACGTTCCCGTGCTGAGGTCGTCTCCCTAGCTCTCCGTCACCCTGTCCCCATGGCTGCGCTGCGTCCCCTGCACATACCCAGGGAGGTTTGCCACGCTGAACCCTCCCTGCAGTTCCACTAGGGAAGTACTGGGATTTGACACCTGAAGAAGTGATGGATCATAGTTTAGAGCCCATTCTGTGCAGTGTTCCGGTCACACTGCCACATAACATGCCGCCCAATCTAATGGCAGGAAACAGCAATCACCATCATTCTGCTCACGCCGCTGTGGTTTGAGGAGGCCCTGGTGGTCTGCCTGTCCCTGCGCCACTCTGCTCTCTGGGGGCTTGGGAATCAGCAGGGGGCTCGCACACTCACGGGGACACAGAGGCCAGGAGCTGCAGCTGCCCCATCTCTGTGGGTCTGCATGGTCCCCGTCCTCATTGTGGGCCAGCTCTGCGGCGACTCCAGCACAGTTTCAGGGCTGCCAAGCTTCAGGGTCCCTGAGGTACACGTCCAGACAGGGAGAGAGAGACAGGGGGCCGGAGAGGATCTTTTATGACCAAGCCTTGGAAAATGGCAATGTCACTTCCACCACATTCCACCCTTGGGGACAACTCATTCGTAGTCAACAAAAGGGAAATGAATGTACTTCGGGTGGAAAGAATGTCAAAGAATTTGTAGACATATTTTAAAGCCACCGTGCATAGCAAGAGGATGGCGAGGCCAGGACTTGAGCCAGGCAATTGGCTCCAAACAAATGCCCGGGGCCACTCTGCTGTGATTATTCAGTGTCTACTCTTTGGAGGAAAAAGGCCACACTTGAGCCCAAGCACACGACAGGTGCACAGATATCAAACCTTACAGGCCCCAGGCTCTCGTCTCCAGCGCTGGATGAAAGGGAGGATGGACAGGGAGGGGGTGACAGGAAACTGCTTGGGCCACTGGTTGACTGGCCAACGAGGCCCTGAGATGCATGGGCTGGGACGGCAGTGCGGCCAGGGTCTACTGGATACCAGCACCCTCCTCTGCAGGCCACCACGAGGAACACGCGGAGCAGCTGGAGGGAAGGGAAGGATGGCGACCGTCCTGCAAAAATCCAGAGACTGGTGGGTGATGTGGGGGCAACTCTGGGTGAAGAACAAATGCATATCATATCGTTACTTTATATGCATCTATGATAATACTAGCTCAACTACTTAATAAAAATCTTTTCAAAAAGTGCCAGGAGCTATTACTCAGGCAGGAAGCAAGATGGTGGGCTGGGGTGGCAAGGGGACAAAAAGGTGTAGCCGATTCTTGTGGGAGAGGCATGAGGGAGCATGCCCTTGCAGATAACTTCACCCCAAGACAGCAAACGTCTGCATCCGCTGATTCCCCCATCGCCGCAGGCATCTGGGGGGCACCTGTGCTGGCCCAGGAGGTCTGCTAGTTGCTGGGCTGTAAGGACAGGGCCTGGCCTCGTGGGGCTGGTGCAGGAGACACAGATGGCACCAGGAGGAGGTCCATGGGCAGGTGGTGGGGAGCGCTGTGGGGATCAGAAAGTGGGGTGCAGGCCTCTGGGGGTGAGAGGGTAGAGACCTGAGGGGGGAGGAAGAGCCCCTGCACCTGCCACCTCTCATTCTGGGGAAAGCGGACCACTGCTCACCTGCAGTGCCCGGCCCTGAGAGGGGTCAGAAGCCCCCTCGCCGAGGAATCAGGCGTGGCCTGTGGCTGGCTTTGGCTGACAGCAAGAGAACAGCAGGACAGGCTGCTTCCTGGTGGAAGTTGGGCAGGCAGTTGTCCCTGGAATTGCTCTTATTCTCAACGCAGGGGATTCTCCCCCTAGGGGGCATTTGACAAGGTCTGGAGACAGTTTGGGTCACCAGGACTTGGGGGAAGGGATGCCACCAGCATCTAACGCTCAAATTTGTTTGCTAGGGCCAAGAAGCACTGCAGACTGGGGCTTCTACAAGCGTGTTCTCCCCTAGCTCTGGAGGCCGGAAGTCTGAGGCCGAGGCTGGGACTTTGAGGAAGATGTGGAATGTTGTGAGTATCTGGTGACATCTGCCATGGAACAGCACGGAGAGTGGGCCACTTGTCCTCATGGCCGCTGCCCCTTGTCCCAGGAGCCCTCGGTCTAGTACTTAGCAAGGAGCGTGGAGCGCAGGAATATTCCTTTAACACTGCTGGGAGCAGAATCGCATGCGGGATTGGACACCAGGATTAATCCCCAAGGATTGTCCTGCTCCAAAAAATATCTTAAACACTCCAAGAACGGACCCTGCAGGGCTGGCGCAGTGGCTCAGCGATTACAGCGCTTGCCTGGCATGCATGAGGACGCGAGTTCAAACCCCAGCACCACGTACGCAACAGTGTTAGAGCAATGAAACGTCCATGAAAAGCTAAATAAAAGTTGATTCTCTCTCTCTCTCTTTCTCTCTCACTGTTCCTCTCTCTTTAAAAAAAAAAAAAAAGAAGAAGAACGGACCCTGCTACAAACTCCGCTTTCGTCAGCAGTTCCGCTGGGCAGGAGAGTCTCACGTTCTCCTCTAAGACGCTTAGTGCAAAGTTCATAGTCTGACTTTTCTCCTGGGTGATTCTGTTCTGCAAATCCCAGTGGAGAGCTCTAATGGTGGCCTTCAGACAGCAAGGAAGCATGCGGGTGTGGGAGACCTGACTCTTGCTGCTCTGGACTCACTCTGGGCAGGGGAGCTCTTCATAGCGTGCAACCAGCCGGGGGCCTGATCGGAGAGTGCAAGGGTGGAGAGGTGGCGGTCAGCTGGTGGTCAGGAGGGACCCGCTTGGCGAGGATGTGCGCTGTGTGTTTGCAAAAGGGCCCTACAGAGAGAAAGTGGCCCAAGAACCCCAGGCCAGCGTGGGTCTGGATGAGCAAAGGGAGGGAGAGTGTCCTTGTGCTGTCACCTTTAGGGGACACTCTGGGCTAGCCCAGAGCTCTGGAGGGAACAGTCTTACAGGGAGGTGTTTGCCAGGACTCTTCTGGTTGCAAGGGAGTGAAACCTGGAGTGGGAGCTTCATGTACATGAATGTGCGGGCTTTGTGGGCTCAGGTGTGATCTGGACTCCGATGGATCCATTTCTCCATCCCAGCTCTGCCTTCCTCCAGGAGGGCTCCATTCTCAGCAGGCAGTGATGGAGGAGAGCTCACGGCAACTCCAGCCCCTCCCTGCCCTCAGACAGCACTTCCAGTAAGCGAAGGCTCTGACTGACCAATGCAGGTCACGTGACCGTGCCCACCCGCCAGCTAGTGACAGTGGGTGCCAGGCCTGTGTCACATGCACCCACCCCTGGACCCACCTTTAAAGCCCGAGGCCTGAGTGTGGGGGGAATATGGGGAGGGACACTGCTGTCCCCAGAGACAGAGGAACCTGCTGGCCATGACGCAGCCCCGGGCCCTGGCAGCGCAACACAGCTTGGACATGCAAGCACCTAGAGACCCCGCAGCTCCTTAAGAAGAAGGACCAATGGGCGCGCACGGCAGGGACGGCGCGCCTCCTTAAGAAGAGGGACGAGTGGGTGCGCACGGCTGGGTTTTAATGGTTTAAAAACCGCGACTCCTCCGTCTGTGTAAGGATTACTGTTCCTCCAAGAATTGCGCTCCCCATGATGAGTGCTAAGACCTCATTTCTTGGGGGACTGACTGTGCAGTCTGGAGCGGGAACTGATTGTGCACAGAATATAATAATTTGCTTTTTATCAGCATCCTCCACAGAAACTCGTTTGCGGCCATAGCAGACCTGGGAGGGAAACGCATTTCACTGCTGCTCCCTGATCTCTCTCCGGGTCCCTAAATCACCACCCGTCACTCAGCACCACTCAGCTGAAATGAGCATTGCTCCCTAATCATACACATGGAGTTGCGGTGGCTGTCACCTCCTGCTGATGACTCCTTTAGGGCCAGACGAGAGCACGGTTTAAGAGTCAGAGTGGCAGAGAGTGGCAGGGGCCCAGGGATGGTGTCTGCAGGGTGACCACCTGTCCCCTAAATCATTGTGGGCCCAGCTCTGGGCTCCTGACTCCCACGGTCACAATTCACAGCCTCCTGCCCCGCTGGAGCTGGCGGCTGACCCACAGGCTACTGATATGTTTCATTGGGTTTCTCAAAAATAAGTGTCACCAGTTCTAATCTTTGGGAATTTCCACAGGAAAGTTTGGATTTTACACTCTTCCTGAAAAACAGGAACGTTCAAGGGCCCTGAGGAATGTTACTTCCCCACCTCTCCAGGTGTCCCCATCCAGGGCTCCTGTCTCTCCCTGGGGGCTTCTTCACTGGGTGCCACCTGCCTGGCCCAACCGCCTGATCCCAGAACCTGGTCCTCAGGCAGCAGGTTGGTCAGAGCTCGGGCTCCACAGACAGGCTGCCCGCTGGTTTTGACAGCAGGCTTTGACTTGAGGCAGGTGATGACCCTGCGTGTGACTCGGTTTCCTGTTCTGTAAAATGGGTACACATGCGGCACCTGCCAGTGAGAAGCGTAAAGGAGTTTACCCATCCCGCAGGCCGGAAGGCAGTGTGTGCTGCCACCACCAGCTTCTTCTTTTTCTATTAAGAAATTTAGTTATTGTACAATCAAAAATGTATATAAAGTTACAATATGATATGCATGGATTCTTAAATCAGATTTACCTCCTAGATCCTCCTATTCTCCCTCCTGTCCCCTCCCCTCTCCTTCCCCATGCATCTCTATGAATGCCCTAGGTTATGTGTCACTAGGCCTTTGCTGGGTCCAGTACATAAGGCTGGCTACCTTTCACACAGGCCCGGGTCTAGCTCCAGCCTCCACACATGAGAGAAGACATTCAACCCTTGACCTTCTGGGTTAGGCTGACTTCACTCAACATGATTTCTTCCATCGCCATCCATTTACCTTCAAATGTGGCAATGTCTTTATTTCCAATTGCTAAGTAGAACTCCATGGTGTATATGTACCACAGTTTTTGGATCCATTCATCCAGTGAGGGGAATCTGGATTGATTGGATAATTTAGCTATTGTAAATTGAGCTGCTATGAACATAGATTTTGCTGTGTCACTGTAATGTGCTGATTCTAACTCCTCTGGAAAAATACCCAGGAGAATAATAGCTGGATCGTATGGTGGATTCATCCCTAATTTTTTGAGGAGTATCCACACTGCTTTCCAGAGTGGCTGTACCAGTCTGCAGTTCCACCAACTGTGCTAGTGTTCCCATCCCCCCGCAACCCCTCCAGCATCTGTTACTGTTTATGTTCTTCATCTTTGCCAATCTGACCGGAGTGAGGTGAAATCTTAATGTAGTTTTGATTTGCATTTCTTAGATTACTAGCGATTTAGAGTACTTTCTCATGTATTCATTGGCTTGCTCAATATCCTCAGTTGAGAAGTTTCTATTTAGCTCTTTGACTAAATAGAAATGGTACTGGACAGCCACTTGCAGAAAGTTGAAATGAGATCCTTATCTTTCACCTGGCACAAAAATCAATTCAAAATAGACCAAGGAACTAGGAATTGATTTATTGATTGGATTGTTTGTGTTTTTAATATTGAGTTTTTGAATACTTTTTAAATGTTGAATAATAGTCCCCTGTCGGAAGAATAACAGGCCATGATTATCTCTCATTCTGTTGGAAGACTCTTGACAATTTTGATCCTTTCCTTAGCTGTGCAGAAGATTTTTAGCTTAATGGCATCCCACTCACTGATTTTTGACTTTAATTCTTTCACTTTAGGAATCCTGTTGAGAAAGTCCTTGCCTACTCCCAAATGCTGGAGTGCTGGTCCTAACTTTTCTTCCAGCAGTTGCAAGGTAGCTGGTTTAATTCCTAGCTCCTTGATTCATTTTGATTTGATTTTTGCACAAGGTGAAAGATCAGAATCTCATTTCAACTTTCTGCAAATGGCTGTCCAGCACCATTGGTTGAACAGGCTGTCTCTCCTCCATGTTATATTTTGACCCCTTTTGTCAAAGATCAGATGTTGGAAGATTGGTGGATTTGACTCAGGGTCTGCCGTTCTACTCCATCGGTCTTCACTCCTGTCTTGATACCAGTACCATGCTATTTTTGTTACCAAGCTCCATAGCAGAGTTTTAGATCTGGTATGGCAGCACCACCTGTTTCATCTTCCTTGCTTAGTAATGCTTTGGCTATTCTGGGGTTCCTGTTGTTCCAAATGACACCACCAGCTTCTTGTTCCTTGGATCTCTCTGTTGTTCTCCTTGCCATCCTGGGATGTGCTGTGGGGTGACCCATAGCTGCCACTGGAGCTGTGAGTGGGACTTTATTTGGGAAAGGGTCTTTGCAGACATAGAGTTAGGGATGAGTTCACTCTGGATTAACCAGGTGGCCCTGGACCCAGGGGCAGATGTCCTCATAAGAGACAGAAGAGGAGAAGGCTCACAGACACAGAGGGGAGGCCTGGTGACAACAGAGGTGGCGGCTGGAGGGATGTGCCCACAAGCCAGGCAATGTCTGGGGCCACCAGAGGGGCTGCAAGAGGCAGGGAAGTGTCCTCCCCTGCAGCCTTTGGAAGGAGCGCACCCTGATGGTAGCCCACTTCCAGACTTCTGACCTCTGGAGCCGTGAGAGAATGAATTCCTGTTGTTGGGAGCCCAGGGGTAGAGATTTGTGCGGACAGCCCCGGAAGTCAAGGGTCGGGGGAAGAAGTGGATTCTGCATCTTCATATTTCTCTCCACACAACCTGCTCAGTGCTGCGTGCTTCAGGATGGAGATGTGTCTGCGTGGCTGTGGAATACTTAGAAAATATACTGAAGCCCCACGCCCAGCTGTCAGGGACAGAGGGGGCTTTCCAAGGCAAATGAAGCTGGGACCCTGAACTCCAGCACTGGGGCTTCCCTGCCCCCAAGAAAGGTCCAGAGCAGCCAGGCTTGGTGGAGAAAACGTGGCCACTCACTTGGGAAGGGACAGAGAGCTTCTTGCCTCCGTCTAACTCCTCCTCCAGAACTGTACACAGTACCTGTGTGCTATGCAGGGCCAGTTCCTTAAGACACAGGTCCAGGTTGCACACCCAGGAAGCCAAAAGCCACGCCATGTCACCATCCCCCAGCTTCCATGTTGTGGAAGAGCAGAAAGAACCAAATCAGCAGCCCTGCGAAGTAGGTGGGCAGTCCTCACCGTCATGGTCAGACCTGGCTCCTGAGAGCCTCCTACCCCCACAGCAAGGAACCAGAGGCAGTGGGGGAACAGAGAGGCTAATGAAATTCCTAAGAGTGCACAGCTGATTTGTGCTGGAACAAGACTGGAGGCCCCTAAGCAGTATTACCTGCTGTCCCTCAACCAAGCAGTTACCAGAGGGCTTATCTGTTCCGCTTCACATCTATGAGTTCCTTGAATTCTCCCAAGAAGACAACCCTGTTATTCTCACAACGCGCGGGAGGAAACAGAGCCGTGAAGAGCTCAAGTTGTGTGCCAGTGGTCACGCGGCTCACCAACGGCACAGCCTGGATCTGAACACCGATCACTCCCAGACCCGAGGCTGGAACGTGAGTTCCCTGCCACTTCCAAAATGCGGCGCACAGGAGGGACCGTGACGTGTTGGGCTGTTTCGATAACAAGTCCCATCTCTCTGGGAAACGATGCCCACCCCAGTGCTACTTCCTGGAATTTAGTGCAGCTTAGCATCAGGGTCATCCGGAGGTCACACAGCCCTTTGCCCAGAGGGGAAAACAGGACCAGCATTTGCCCCACATGGGGTTTTCAGGACAAGGACTTTGGGGAGGAGGAGGATTCCGAGCCAGGCTCTGGGGGGCCCCTCCCCTGCTCCTCTGCACCCCCTCTGTCTGTTGCACTCCCTGTCCTCGCTGTTCCTGGCTCTCAGCTCAGTGCTGGGCACACGCTGCCCTATGATTTCTGGAGGATTCTTCCACTGAACGTGAGACTGGGGGTCCAGAGAGGCCGAGCCGTCCCGACGCCAGCATGACCCCCGCTGCAGCCCCAGAGCCCGGAAGACGAGACGGATGGAAGCCGGGCCCTGGGTAATCAGTGCTGGGAATGGGGGCCTGATTACCTGCCGGGGAACGTTGATTTATTGGCAGTTCCTCCTCTGCTCCAAGACTGGATTGCAGCTAATTTCCCCGCAGTCTTAAATCATGCCCCGCACGCAGCGATGAAACTCAAGGTGCCGTCTATCATGGGCCTCCTGTAAGCACCGGCTTGATTAAAACGAGGCGGGGAGAAGCGCCCACCGCCCCGCAGAGGCGGGCTCGGGGGAGCTGGCAGAGCCATTTATCAGCGACGGCAGCCCACACACGGCTCGCTTAATTTCATGTTTGACTGCTGATGGGTTTTCATTTATAGATAATATAAACAGGTTGACAGGGCCCTAATTAACTGATTTGTGGTCTTTGGGAACAAATGGTTATTAATATTCATAAATATCTGTAACATGTAGGCAGAGGCCTGGTCCTACACGACCCTAATACGTCTCCAGCCGCGCGTACCCACGCTTTCTGATGTGTCTCTACTCCAGGGACCTCGGCTGCCGAAACGGTCCCTCTCGAGGACACGGAGGGTGGCCTTGGTGCGTGCGTGCTCTTCCAGTCTCAATTTGCTGCACTTCCCTTGATCCCTTCTTCTCCCGCGTGTCCTCAGCTCAGCTTCCCTTCAGTCCCACTGCAAATCCCGTGACACAAACCGAGAGCCTCGTCCTCCGGGAGCTTCCTGGACTGACCTGTCCCTGCGGCAATGCCGTCTTTCCCCATGCAAGTGGCCTGGGGCGTGCCAGTGTCCACGTGGGAACCCACCAGGCCATGCTTCTCCGTTGTCTCATCCGAGCCTCTAAGAATCAGACCTACTCCTCCCCTCTGCAGGGCAGCCCTATTCCATGCAAAGTCAGTT
Source organism: Aplodontia rufa (assembly GCA_004027875.1). Classification (NCBI taxonomy): domain Eukaryota; kingdom Metazoa; phylum Chordata; class Mammalia; order Rodentia; family Aplodontiidae; genus Aplodontia; species Aplodontia rufa. The sequence goes on from PVKS010017013.1 coordinate 33,965, forward strand.
CGTGGTGGAAATGAAGTAGTGCTGGAATCAGCGACAGCCGCAGCCAGCACCTACCGCGCCTGGCCCTGCAGGCATCACGGAGCCTGGAGCTGATTCCCTTCACTCATCGTCACCTAGGCCCCGGCAGGTGCAAGGGCACGGGACACGGTGACAGCAAAGCAGAGCTGCCTGTGCCTGTCCCCCGGGCAGGTGCCACACAGGGCCAGGGCCAGCTGGATTATTTACATGCAGCTAAATATGCCCTGTTTAATTAGCAGCATAGTTCACTCCTGCGCGTGTGTGACACTGAAGATCGTCTTCCCGGGCTCATTTCCTGTCCCGTGCTCTGTCTTCTGCATGGCTGGAGCCACACCACAGCAATCCTGACCATGGATGCCCTCTTGCAAGGGCACCTGGGCGCTTTGGAGGAGCGCTGGGTGCAGATGAGGAGCCGCGGGCTGAAGCCAACTCCTGCCTCACTCTGTGACTTTGGGGAAAGTCATCTAATGTGTCTGGGGCAAAGGTCAGCAGTCTCCTAGAGCAGCGGTTCTCAGCTGGGGATGGCCTTGCTCCTGGGGACATCTGGCCACACCTGGAAACACATTGTTCACATGCAGGAGGAGCAGGTGCTGCTGAACGCCCCCCAAGAACAAATAAAACTACTACGATGAGTCCCCAAGTCCCCGTGTGCCTCCTTCTCAAAGGTACACCTCTCTCCCACAGCAGGAGGCACCGTCCCTCCGTGTTTGCGAGGGAATGATCATCCCAAGTCAGCTTCATTTTTGGGACTCATATAAAGGACATCAGTCTGTGACAGACAGCCAAGCAAATGCTTTAACTTTCCCATAAAATGTTCCACAATGTGGAGTAACTGCTATGGTCTCCCTAGCTTTCTCTATTGCCCCTCTGAGCAGTCACAGGAGAAATCATTCTGCCTCCTGCAACGGACGCAGAAACGAAGCCCAGAGAGGTTGAGAACTTCTTCTTGGTTGCACAGCAAGTTCAGCCTCAGCTGGCCTCAAACTCCAGTCCTCAGAGTCAACTTCCGATTTCCCGCTGTGGAGATCAAGCCGCTGTCAAAGCCTCTGAGCTGCGGGAGTTAATAGGGCAGCATCCTGGGCCTCTCATCCCGCTCAGGCTCCTGTCAAAAGCTTTCCCCCACGACAACAAAGTTCGCGTCCCCCACGTGGCCATTTCATTTCAGGAAGCAGCATCAAGGCGGCCTCGCTCCCGACAGAGAGAAAATTGCTTGCGTCCTTTCAGCTGCTCCCCCCTGAGAGCGGAGCCCGCGGGGACAGCAAGCTGGCTGCTCCTCTTGCTCCTTTTTGTTCCCCATGAAAAAAGGTTAAAAAGAAAGCAATTTTTTGAGAAAATGACCTGGATGAGTGGGGAAATCGCTTCTTTCTGGCGCTGTGCTCCAGCTGAGAAGCGGCAGCCGGAGGATGCATGGGGAGGGAGAAGGAGGGGTAGCAGGACGGGGACGCAGCCAGAGCAGTCGGGGTCACACTTGGGGCACAGGGATGACCCTCAACCTCGTTTCCTTTTCCATTCATTTAATCAAAGGGATGTGCACACAGATACAATAATCAAACAGCTCTCCGATGTTTCTTGCAGAAAAACCTTTTCCTACCTCACGTTGCCCCAATTTTCCTGCCCTCTAGAGCAATTGCTCTCCACTCTTTGAGATAAGTTTGTGTTTAAATCTAAGTAGCATGCTTCTAAAAAATTAAAAAATGAAAACTTCCTGTCTCCAAACCCCAGGTGAGTGACCCAGGAGACATATTTGGATGGTGCTGGGTAAAGGGGACAGATTTAGCTGCATGTGCACGAGCAGCCACCTTATGTCCGTGAGGCACATGCAGCCCATGAGCAGACTCTCTTTCCTGCCTCCAACTAGAACCTCCAAGCTGCCCTAGATGCAGCATTGTAACACACCCATGCTGGAAAGATCAAAACCAGGGAGCTGTGACAGACAGTAGCAGGGTAGTAGGAGGCTGAAGGATGCTTTCACATTAAGAAGGAGTTTGGTCTCCAGGGGGAGAAGTCTCTGAGACAATCTGAATGTTGAACAGAGTCGAGGAAGCCTCACCTCATGAAAAAGCCTTTTGCCCCTGACTGTCCCTTCTAGAAACTGGAGAGCTGGAGCATGGCAGCTGTCTTGTGACCATGAGGATGCAGGCAAGAAATGAAACCTGATGTGCTAAGAAAGACAGAGCAGAATTTGGAAAGACTCTGCCTCCACGGTGATGCCACACTGCTGCCACACCAGCTCAGGGACCTCAGGACTCCAGGTGTCTTGTTCATATGGGACAAGATGTCTTTCAAAAGCTGAAAATGGAGTTCGTTGGGTATTCTGTAACTGCAGCCATGCAAAATCCCAATGTCATTGTAACTTCCTGTTCACAGGGGGCTCAGACGGAGTCTTGCTCAGGAAGAAATCAAGGAAACTGAGCCACACTTAGGAGCTGATAATTTTCTAGGTCCTCCGAGTATAAGACGAACTGAACTTAACGGGCACTTGTTGAAAATGCACGCAGAACGGTCAGGTTTGCCTGGTCACCGCTGTCACTAGTGGCCAGCGCCGTGTCTCGCACTCTCACTTGACAACCTGCAGGGTCCTGGGCCGTCACCGTTGATGACCCTGCACAGGCCCAGGACCAGCGTGTGTCTTGACAGAACTGCAAGGGCAACAAGGAAATTCCAGAAAATTCTAGATACCCCTGCTTACGTAGACTTAAGCCAATCCAGCCAGAGTGGGCCCCAGTGTGTCCCGCTCCTCCACCCCTCTGGGTGGGAGCCTGCTGACCTCCATGGTGATGTGGCTGGAAGGTTACAAATAACTCATCGCCCTCCCCCTGCCCCAGCGCTCTAAGCGTGCAGTCCTGCATTTCCTCTGCTGAAAACTTTACCCAACCTGATGCAAATCCTGATGAACATCAGGCCCATAATGGACGTTTTCAATGACTGAACATCTGTGGGCCAAATAGCTTATTGATTACCAGGAAAAGCAAGGGGGAGGATCTTACAGGTATAAGCGGGCGCCTAACGTCTGAAGGAGCAGATATTCCAAGGCCTCTGTTGAAGTGACCAGACTTCAAGTTGTTTATGTTTGTTAATTTTTTGGTGATCACCCTGAAGTGGGGAGCTGCCCTCTGCACGGGTTTTAGGACCCCAGCGTGGCGTTGCTACCCACAGGCACACGGGGGCACAGCAGATCTCTAGAGCTCCTTAGTTGGCATAGCTGGTGATTGGCAAGCGCCCGTTCCCGCACCCCAGCCCTGGCAACCATATCCTCTACTTCAGACGTTAGGCTCCCGCTTACGTTCATAGGATCCTTCCCCCCTTGGATTTCCTCTCTGTGCCTACGAGGTGGGCCACCTTCTCCATCTCCTATAAGTGGAATCACGCAGTGCTTGTTCTGGGACCGGCCCATTTCTCCTGGCCGTCTAAGGCTCCTCTATGTTGTCATAGACCGTGGGACTTCTTTTTTCCTTTAAGGCTGAACAGTGTGCCATTGTGTGTGCAGAACACAATTTGTGAACTATTCATCCATTGACGGGCAACGAGGTTTCCACGTCCCAGCTCCTGTGAATAAAGCTGTAACGAAGGTGGAAGGGCTAATGCCTTTTGAAAATCTCAATTTCAGTCCTTTTCAGTAAACACACAGAAGTGCTGTTGCTGGTTTGTGCGAAGCTTTTATTTCTAATTTTTTGAGGACCTGCCACACTGGTTTCCATAGCAACCACACATCTTGCGCTCCCACCATCGGAGGACAAGGTTCCAGTCCCCCACGTCGTCACCAGCACTTGAGGTCTTTAGAGGGATTTCAATAACAAGAACGCAAGCAGACATTGTGTGGAAGTGGCGTCTAACAGGTGCGACTCCATGCCTCACGGTGGCTTAGATTTTTATTTCCCTGATGGTTAGGGAGGCTGAGCGTCCTGTAAGGGTTGTGTGTGACACACCGTGTCAGCTGAATGAAGGGTAAAAATCACACAGTCGTAATAAAAACACTCCACAAACTAGAAGCAGGGGGAGATCAGCTCAACACTGTGAAGGCCGCATACGAAAACCTCACAGCTGGTATCACATTCAGCGGGGAAAACAAAACACAGCTCCTCCAAGATCAGGAACAGGACAAGGTCACCCAGGCTCACTGCTGCTGTTCAGCAAAGTGCTGGGAGCCCCAGCCAGAGCAACCAGGTAACAAAAAGAAACAAAACGCATCCAAATCAGAAAGGAAGCCGCAAAAATGTCCCCATTAGCGTATGACGTGATGGTACATACACAAAACCCCAAAGATTCCATGCGCGAGAAAACAAACAAAAATCACAACTAAGAAATGAACTCAGCAACTTGGTAGGATAAAAAATTAACTAATAAAAATCTGCTGCATTTCTATACATTAACAAACTGTCTGAAAAAGAAATTAGAAAAACAACCCATTTATAACAGCATCAAAAATAGTAAAATAGGGGCTAGCGCGGTGGCTCAGCGGTCACAGTGCTTGTCTGGCACGTGTGAGGATGCGGATTCCAACCCCAGCACCACGCACACAATGAAGTGTTGGAGCCACGAAGACCATGTGAAAAACTAAAATAAAATTGATTCTCTCTCTCTCTCTCTGTCCTTCTCTCTTAAAAAAACAAACAAACAAAATAAAATAATCAGGAATAAAGTTAACTAAGGAAGTAAAAGATCTCCACATCAAAAACCACAAAATAACGATGAGATGAATTTAAAGCTACAGAAGCGACAGGGTCCCATGCTCACGGATTGGAAGAGTGGGTGCTGGTGAGCTACTCACGCTCCCCTAGCCGGCTACAGATCCCGTGCACCTCCGGCCAAAGCCCCAACGGCATTGTATTTCACAGAAGTAGAAACAAACAACTCTAAAATTCATGAAACTACAAAAGAACTCAAATAGGTGACAAAAAGCGTTGAAAAGGGGCTGGAGCGGTGGCTCAGCGGTTTTGGCGCTTGCCTGGCAAGCACGAGGACCCGGGTTCAAACCCCAGCACCACGTACACAACTAAGTATTGGAGCGATGAAGGCCATGTGAAAAACTGAATAAAGTTGTTTCTCTCTCCGTCTCTCTCACTGTCCCTCTCTCTTTTAAAAAAAAAAAAAAGTTGAAAAGAAACGAAACTCAAGGGACCGCTATTTCTGATTAGAAGCGGCAGTCATTGAAATGGTACGGTACTGGCATAAAAACAGACAGAGGCGAGTGGACGAGCAGAGAGAGCCAGCGATGAGCCAGTGCATGTGTGGTCAGCTGATCTTCAGGAAGAGGGAAACTGATCCCCACGTGCCCCAGCAAGAAATGAGGCCCTCGTCCTACTCTATCTACGAAAGCGCTGCGCAATGGGCTGAAGACTGGAATCTGTAAAATTCCTGGAAGAAAACTGGAGAGAAAAGCTTTCTTGCCCAGCAGCTGACATCAGTCTTCAGTCTTGGCAATGTTTTATTTTGTTTTGTTTTTTGATAAGACAGCAAAACCAAAAATAGCTAAGTGGACAAGTTCTGTAGGGTGAAGGGACAGCCAGCAACCCGCAGTGTGGAAAGCAACCTGCAGCGGGGAGAAAACATTCGCGAACTGTTAATTTCCAAAATACTTAAGAAATTCCCAAGGCTTCCTCACGGAAAAACTAATAACCCAACGAAAACCGGGCTCAGACGTGGGTAGACATCTCTGCAAAGAACCTGGCTGCTCATTAGCCCAGACAGCCCTCGTGAAAGGTGTGGACCCACACCTGGGTGGCTGTGCCCCGTGACTATGCCCCAGCACCTGAACCCTCAGCTGGTGGACAGGGCCCAGGGGGTCAGGCTGGCCAGAGCGGCCACAGGACTCTGGAGTCTGCTTAGCTCAGCCAGCGGGCACGGCCTTTTCCCAGAGGGTTTACTCCCTGGAAGCTGCATGAGGTGTTAAACAGACCACAAAGAGCCAGGACAGCTCCCCCCAGAGGGCGCGGCCGGCTTTTCTGTTTCTGGACAACTAAACAGAGACAAAGGTAAAGGGGACGGTGTCGATCCCCACCTGTGAGTCTCTTTTCCCTTGGCTCCGAGTGTAGCTTTCAAGGAGGAAATCCATGGAAAACACAATCCCTTTTTATTTTATCTTTTTTTTTTAAGAGAGAGAGGGACAGTGAGAGAAAGGAAGAGAGAATCAATCTCATTTAGTTTTCACGTGGCCCTCGTTGCTCTGAGACTGCTGTGTACGTGGTGCTGGGGTTCAAACCCACATCCTTGCTCATGCCAGGCAAGCGCCATACCTGCTGAGCCACCGCTCCAGCCCCTCTTTTTCTTAATGGATAAAGTAATTGGGGCACAGTAGTTTCTTAAAACAGAAACTTTCACTTTTCCTATTTTCCCTAAGGCTCAACTTTTCCATTCCTCTGCTCATTAATGAACGTGAGCAGGGGGAAGCAGAGGAGCAGGAGTTGCTGCTGGGTCCCATTCCCCTGCTCCTGGAGCAGCTGGCTGCAGGGTCCCCAGCCCTGGGGCTGGGAGCCCACTTCAGCTGCGGGCCGCCTTCCTGCCGAGAGCGCCCTGAAGTGGCTGTCTGCTTACGCTCAGGACACCAGGACCCTCCCACGAGTCTAGACTAGCAGTCCCCCTGGTCCAGGGAAATGCTAGCTTGGATGCATTACCTATCAGGGGCTGGGGCACCGCTACAGCTAGCAGGAAAGCACGTGCCAGAAGCAAGACAGAAGCCGATGGGAAAACAGGATTCTAAGTGCTACAAAGCAGATTTCAAGGACATCTGCCTGCAAGTTGCTCCTCCACCAGTCCAGGTGAGACCACTACTAACACAAGGTGAAAGAGGTGGCCACTGTCAATCTCTTCCCTTAAAATATTTAAGTCCATCCCTTATGTTATGAACTTGATATTTTTAGGGAGACAAAGTGGATTATTGGATTCGACAAATGGGTAATGAGGGGCAATAAAAGGAAGGCCTGTTGATCTGGAATTTCAGCAGCAAGACAGATGCACGTGGTGGGGTCTTCAAGCTGCGGTTCCCAGGCCGCAGAGCCAAGGTGGTAGGTTGACAATCCCAGCCCTCTTCGCGCTCCTTTCTTGAGATGCTTCCAGCAAATGTCAGCATCTGACGACCGCTTCCCATGGGAAGCTGAAAGAGTAGGCAGGACGGCCTCCCAGAGCGCAGGCCTCTACCTCTGAGGGGACCACTCCAAGGCACCATCTGCCCAAGGCAGTGACACATAGATGGCTTTGATTGTCACTCTGCCCATGGGTTTGCAATGAAGGCTGAAAGAGAGGAAAAGGCACGGCCTGGGCCTCCTATTTCTTCTTTCCTTGTGCTGCTGGGGATGAAACCCCGGGCCTCACACATCCCAGGCAAAGGCTCTACCCTTGAGCTACACCCCAGCCCCATGTCTCCTCTTTTTTTATGCTCAACTCAAGGTGGCCGTGACCATACAGGTGCTTCCAGCACATCCAGAATCTGGCCCTGGCTCCCTGTCTCCACTACTCTGGCCCCCTGTCAAGCTCGTGTTCTCTCCTGATTGCTGGAATAACCCTGGGTGGGCTCCTCGCTCGTCCCATCTGTGGACTCCAGTCTGTAGGAACACCTGGGCAAGCTCTACCTCGAACCATTCCACCTGTAAACCAAACACTGCGACTCCCACAGTTTGACTGGAATGCTCCCAAAGGCCCATGTCTCCAGCCTGGGGTGCTATTGGGAGGTGGTGGCACCTTAGGAGGTGGGACTAGTGGGGGGTTTTTATGACTTGGGGACATGCTCTGGAAGGGGACTGTGGGATCTGTGGGATCCTGACTCTTACTTTCTCTCTCTCTCTGCTTCCCAGCCTCCAGGAGGTGAGCAACTCACTCCACCATGCACCCCCACCAGGATGCGCGGCCTCACCCCAGGAGGGAGTGAGGGCAGAAACCTCCAAAACAGTGAGCCAGGATAAATCTTTTGTCCTTCTAAGCTGAGTCTCTTGGACATGTGTCACAGTAATGGAAAAAACTAACAGAAACAACCAGGCAGGGAGGGGACTACACACACAAAAAAGTGTAACTTGGTGAAATACTGTAAGTGAACATCCCAGAAACAAGTCAAGAAACCTTACCAGCACCCCACGGGGCTGCTCCCAGCCCCATCGCCCCTCCTTCCCAAAGAACCGGTCCCACTGCCCACAATCTCGAAGGTGGAGTAACTGCATGCACCACTCGGTAAACCTCGGTCTCTTACATCTGCAGGGATGGACTTCCATCTCTCTTACATCTATGGGAGTGGACCTCAGTCTGTCTCTTACACCTGCGGGGGTGGACCTCAGTCTCTCTCTTACACCTGTGGGGGTGGACCTCGGTCTCTTATACCTGCAGGTCTGCCCACCTTGCGTGTCTTTTCATTAGAATCTCTCTGTTTTGCAGCACTGAGCCCTGGTGGCCCTCACAGCCTGGAGTTGGCTGATTCATATTTGGGGTGCAGTTCACACATTCCCTATTCTCTGTATCTCTTGCAAAATAGCAGCCAGGTCTAGAGACTTGTTCAGAGTGATGGGTGGTGCTGAAGAAAGTTCTGAATTACAAGGAAGTTACTGAGGAACTGAGGGAAATAATGTTAGGACTCTAGATCAAGATGCTGAAGCCCACCAGACCCTCACCTATGATCAAAGTCAGTTTTCTCAGCTTTTTGGTGACTCCACAGTGACTGGAAGCAGCTTGGAAAGAGGCATGGAGTGGTGCTTCTTAGAGGACTTGGGCTTCTATTCAATGATTCCAAGATGGGAGTCAGGTCAGGGTCAAGAAGTGAGGGCAGCTTGGAGACTGGGCATCTTAAATTCTTTTATGTCAGAGGTGGGAAGATGAGCGGAGAGTTACAGTCATCATTGGTGAAGAGGCAGCTGTCATTCATGTTAGAAAAGGGATGGGGGTCAGTGATTTCTGTAGCTGCAGTCTGTCTGTGCCTAGTTCCCCATGC
>PVKS010017014.1:5378-42963 GCA_004027875.1 Aplodontia rufa
TAATAAGCAACTCAGAAAATAAGATATTCAGTGCTTCCTCATTAATATTTTTTACTGTGTTTATTTCTATGGAAACACTTCCCTTTCCAAACAAATATGAAATAAGATCGAGAAGAGCAGGGGAGGAATGACATTCCCCAGGACAAAGTCTAGACTCTCTAGTTTCACCCTGGCTGGGGCTAAGGGGCTGGGCTATACTTAGAGCCTCTCCTTGTCCCTCCACAGTGGTTGCATATAGGACCACTCCTATTGACCCCAATATATTTCCTGGCAGTCCTTTAAACTTATGCTCAATTATTCTGGGCACAAGATTTTGAATGTCACGGGAGTGCCAAATACTTTGAATGTCATTGTTTTTAGTCAGCTTTTTTGTTGCTGAAACTAAAAGACCCAAGAAGAACAATTTTAGGAGGAATAGTTTATTTAGAGGCTCACGGTTTCAGAGGTCTTAGTCCATAGAAGGCCAGCTCCATTCCTCCGGGCTCAAGGTGAGGCTGAACATCATGGCCACAGGCAGAGCTCCAGGGAGCAGAGAGATAATCCACACCAGATACAAAATATATACCCCAAAGGCATGTCCCCAGTGACCCACCTCCTCCAGCCGCACCCTGGCAGCGTATAGTTGCCAGTTAATCCCTGTAAGAGGATCAACTCACTGATTGCATTAAGGCTGTTATAACCCAATCATTTCACCTCAGCCTTCCTGCATTGTCACACAAGAGCTCTGGGGGACACCTCGCATTCAACCATAACACTCATGGAGAGGATGGCTCAGCATGTGCACACCTTCATCCTCCACCGCATGGAGTCCTTTGGGCCGGGCACGCTGCTCACACACAGTAGCCTGCACTTCTTGCACAGCTTCTACCCACAGTGTTTTTGTGTCCAGCACCTGGCTCATCTGGACTCTGTGGGACACCCTCAGTGCCTGGAAGAGTTCTGTTGACTCTTATGGTTTACACTGCTACCTCTTTCCCAGTCAGCACGTGCTAGGCCAACTTCACTTTCTGATACACTGGCTCCCAGTGTTACAGGGCAAAAGTCTGCCATGGAGCTGAAGCAGCCACATAAGTCATCTCTCACCAGTTCTTGTGATTATGCCAGAGAGATTTCAGATGTGTCACTCAGGGTAGCAGGCATGAGTTTATTAGAAGGGGTAGGAAAAGAAAAAAGGGATATTTTAAGGGAGATAGTGGGTCCTCCCAGAGCAGAGGGTTGCTGTTCTCCTCCTGCCCTCGAGTTTTATTGGAAGTCCAAGGGGAGTTTCCAGAGAGTTCTGCCCAGGTCTACCTCTTGACGTTTGACTGACAGACAGTAGGATTGCATCCAAATTCCAAGTCCCTACATGTACACGGTAAAGGTTCAGGACAACTGCAGGTCATTTTGGCCAGTGCCAACTTCTGACTGGAACCTGTTGTTACAGACTTTATGGTTAGGGAGAATTAGACGTATCTCCCTGAGTTTGGAACCTGGTTTGTGTAAGTATCATGAAAGTTCCCCTACTTCAGGGTAACTTGTGTTCTTCTTATTGGTGTTTTGGGCCTGCATTTCTCCTGCAGATAGCAGGTTGCTTGCTGAGGAAGGTAATATATCCTATTGACTTAAGCCAGTCAGAGATGTAAGTAAATTGCTTTTTAAAAGAAAGGGTATGAGGGTCAGCACAGTGGGCCCAGTTTATAGAATATTCCCCTTAACCTCATGTTCCTACTGCTCACGTCTATCTTTTATCTATCACCAGGACATGTTTATTTTTAGATCTATCATGCAGTGCCAAACACAATATGCTCCTTTTAGTAGGGAGCGTTCTCATTATTCTACATCCTCACCAACACTTGGTGATATCAGCATTTTTAATTTTACCTATTTTGTTGCATGTGTGGTGGTATCCCATAATTTTAATTTGCATGACATGATTGTTAATGAACGTCAAAACCATTTGGGTATTTTCCTTTGTAAATCATGTGTCCACATTTTTCTTTCCATTTTCAGTAAATTGTCTCCTTTTCTTATTGACATGTAGGATTTCTTTACATATTCTTGATATAAGTCCTTTATTTTTATATACAAGTTGGAAAATTTCTATGTTCAATTTTATAATCCAAAAAGTCAGAGTGACATGTAAATTACCTGATATATGCTTATCCAAAGTCTCAGATTCATTAGAAATCTAAGCCTCAAATCTTCTGGTTGATTTGTAATAATCACTGGGTGAAAATTTTTGGTTGTTCAGTGGATTACTTTTGTGTATCAGTAGACTGTGAAATCACTAATCAGAATTTCATAAAAACTTTCAATTTTTATATATGAGGATAGATTTCCACAGTAAAGGAAAATATGCCTTTAGGAAAATCTATTCCAAGTCTTACAAACTAATAGCATGATGAGTATTTTTATTTTATTTCACGCACAAATGCATGATCCTGAGACTAAATCTGGCCACCATGCTACCAAAGCAAGCCTGAAGCTTTCCAGACCTTCACAGTACCTGTGAGGCAATCAATGCCCGAGGCTGAACCACCCATCCAACCCCTGAACATAGGGCAACTGCTAGGGATTCTGACAGCTGGTCATCTTCATGGCAACAAGGGGTCAGCAGATTCTTTCTCCCAGTGAACTGCCCAGAATTACAGGTGCTCATATTCCCTGCTGGGATCACAGTATCATCTAAATTAAGTCAGATAGGGTAGGAATGGGGGAGACTAGAGATATGGCTCTGGAACCAAGGACGGGGAGACACTTGGGTTGAGGCAACCAAGTATACACATTATGTCAGGATATGAAAACAAAATCAAGTGATGACTCACATTTCCATGTCCCATTTTAAATGCTGTGATATTAAATATGAGTGGAAAGTCTTCAGGCACAGGCCAAGGTTTGACCTTGGGAGTTAATGTCCTTTGGGTCTGGGGAATGATGTGGTCTTCATCTGTGGGCCCTGACCTGAATTTTAAAGCTGTGTGTCAGGGTTTGCCTTTCTTGGCCTTGTTCACTGCTGTATTTCCAGGGCTTAATGCAATGTGTGGCACCTAATTTGTTCTTAATATCAGCGGAATACATTCCTATTTTCCATATGCCTTGCTTCAAAATTCTAAAACAAACCAACACTAATAACTTCTAAATAACAATGGTCTCTGCTAAACTTCCAGTTTCCCCTGAAGGGAAACTTCTTTAGAAATTCTTTAGGTTAAGGAAAACTAAAGAAAATGATGCATGAGGGCCCACTTATTCAATGTTGCAGTGATATCACACTCCTATTTTTATTCAAAAATAATTCTTATGGAAGGTGCAATGGCAGTATGCTCAGACAGTCTATAAACCAGGCACATCTGTTAATCCAAGCTTTACAGGTTTAACCTGAACATTTGTGGCCAGTAGAAGAAATAAAGTCAAAGAGATAAGTTTTCTCACTACTGGGGAGGTAATGAACTTCAGGGACCTAGATGGGGGATGGGTTTTGAAAGAAACTCTCCTTGCAATGATACATCTAACCTTTCAGGGTTCAGTGTCTACCTCCGTTTAATCAGGAAGGAACTCCACCTGGTGCTATGAGAGCACATTCCATGCACCGTCCTGACCCAAGGAAGAGGGGCTGGCCCCCAGGGATCTAAGTTCCCTAAGTTACAGAGAAGCGGGCACAGCATCTTATAAAGTGGACAGGTTCAAGATCTCTGCCTGGCTGGGTGGATGATAACTGTCTGCAGCATTCACAGCCTATCTGTGTGGAGATTTGAATTTGAGATCTGTAGGGACCATTAGCAGTTGCTAGTTTGACAAAGTCTAAGGCAGACACAATAAGGGTAGAAGTAATATGAGTCAGGATGAGCCACGAACAAGCAGAGGCTAGAACAGCTGCATCTCCATGACAGCAGCTTTGGCTCCAGGAGCAATGGAAACCCTTTCACAAGGAGACAGCCAGGAGGTGTTCAATCACAGAGCTGCTGTCAGGAAGCTGAACCCCAGGCCGTGCTCTATCCTCAAATGATCTTCCCTTTCAGGGTCCAGAGGTCCTGGTGATGATTGTTTATGTTCTTTCCCCTCATATTTCTTTTGCTGACCCAGAGGAGTTGCCTCATTAACACATGTGTAGGTTGAGATCTCTTCTGGCTTTAATATTCTAGGCTTACACTAAGCCCAGCAAAAACTCATTAATTCAGATTGCAAGGTCCATATGTCTAATTAGTTTATTTGCACTAAGCTGAAGTTTGTTTTGGCTCAGCAAAAATTTATTATAGATAGTTCAAATTACAAAGAAAAGAAGTAGAGAATTTATTTAAAAAATTTAAGGGTCAAGGCACAGTGGTACACACTTATAACCTAGCTACTCAAGAGGCTGAGGCAGAAGGATCACAAGATCAAGGTCAGTCTGGGCAACTTAGTGAGACTTTGTATTTAAAAAAAAAAATAGATGGTGGTTGCACAATGTGAGTGTATTTAATTCCAAGGAACCACTTAAAAGTGGTTAAAATGCTAAATTTTATATTTTAAACAGTTGTCCATATGCATTATAGCAGCTCTCAAAGAATAATACTGATGAGAATTATGTGCACACATTTCCTATTATCAATATTATGAATAAGGGTTAATTTTAGATTTTGGTGTGACTGGATGCCTAATGTTGTCTAGACAGCTGGTAAAGTGTGGTCTTGGGATGTGTCTGTGAGAGTATTTCAAGAGGAAATTGATATGGAAGTCAGGGGACTGAATGAGGAAGACACAACCTCAGGGAGGGTGAGTGCCATCACACTGGGAAGCTACCTGGAACAGAAGGTGGAGAGGGAGCGAATTCTAGCTCTGTTTCCAAGCTGGGATGCTATTCTTTTTCTGCCCTTGGGCATCAGGACTCAGTGTTCTTTGATCTTTGGATGCCAGGACTTAACACTCATGGGCCTCAGGTTCTCAGACTTTGGAGCTATACTATTGCTTCCCTGATTCTAAGGCTTTTGGACTGGGACTGGGTCAGGCTACAGGCTTCCCTGGATCTTTGGCTTAGGGACAGCTTCTCATGGGAATTCTGTCTCCATATTCATGTGAGCCAATTCCCCTAACAAATCCCCTCTCATGTGTCTATTTATATCTACATCCATCTCTCACTACCCCTACCCCTTTCTGGAGAATCTGAGCTAACACACCATGTAATGCTATTTGCTATGTGAAAAAAAAAGCATTATGAAATCCAAAATGATGCTTCAGAAACTTCTGTTTCCTTCTGTATGAAATGAATATTTCATACCTTGGCATTTTTTTTCCTCACAAATTGCAAACTTGTAAGGTACTTTATCTTTATATAATATTAAATTCTTATCAAAGATAGATATTTATTTTCCTTCCCATCATCAACCACAAAAATATGCGAAGGACGTATTTTTAAACACCTTTGCAACTCCAAAAAAGTCTTCATCTACCCCATTTTTGGATGTCTGAACATCCAAAAGGAAAAATCAATACCACTTTTACTTCCTCCTGCTGGATTCAGAAATGAGGTCCTTAGGATTTTTTTTTCTTAATATGATAGAAAACTCACTAGCATGGAACACTACAGTGGAAGTTCATTCATTGAAATGATAATCTTCTCTTAAGACATCAGAATAAGAAGCCAATTTAAAATTCAATTCAAATTGAAAATATCCTGAAGCCATACCAAAATCTCATTCCAAACCAAAAGCTTTTCTAGAAGGATGTTAAAAAAATTTTCAGAAGATGTTCTGTGGTCTTATTTTTATGTTCTTTGGCTAGTGCTATTTTTATCCTGTGATAGAAATTTTTCTATACTCCCACACAGACCAATTTTCAGTGACATTTCTAATCAAACCAAGCTCGAGACAGGAAATCTTATAATAAGGTCTTCATTCTTGGGCTTTTACACTGCAAACTAAATCAGAGAACACAATAAATAACAAAAAGCCATCTCTAACTCATGCAAGTCAACTGGGCACTGAAACATGGAGACTTCCCTGAATATTTGCATTGAGTATGAATTTGATACTGAAATAATTAATTAGCAAAAACAAGATAGCAATACAGAGTTAATCATTCCTACCTCATGTAGAAAAATCTGAGTCAGAGGGGGTGTCACACAAATTTCTCAGTGTCTCAACAACACAATATTACATGCAACCATCTCTATAAAATGTTACCCTTAGGTCATCAAAGCAAAAAATTTTCTCCCCAGGCTTTCTTTCTTCAGTTCTTTTGCCAGGTCATTAACTGTACAAAATATTAAGTGCATTATAAATGAGTATTCATTTAAGACAATTTGGGGGGAAAAGTGTACATCCTTCCTTATATTATGCAAAATTAATTTTTCATAAGTGAGAGATTTAATCCCAAAGTAAATTTATAAATGTACTAAGAAAACAAAAAGATTCTTGCATTGGAACATGCTTAACTTTTGCAAGCAAAATATATGTACAACAAGAATGACAACAGAAATTGTAAGTTTTTACTAGTAAACACCTAAAAGTTGAAAAAAAAACCCCAAAATATAAATAATGTCTTTTGCGAGATAAACCCAGAAGAGGAAAAAGTGAGAATGTAACTTACCACAAAAGTTCTGGAGTGAATTTTTATAGGGTTCATATTAAAATATTTTAAATGTTCTTACTCAGAAATTCTACTTGATGTCTTCAAAGAATTTGGGATATGTGGAAAGACTTATTCATTTGGCAAATATTTATTAAAAGCTAACTGTGTGCCAGGCACCTGTGATTGGACATAGAAGTGGGTCAGGGAAGATCACCCTTCAGGAAAAGACTTGTTGCCTTCAGCTGTCAGTTCCTGCACGGATGGCCTCAGCTGCAGAACCACCTCTCCCAGGTTGAGGGCACTTCTATGAAGTGAAGATGAGGTGGGAAGCCCCAGCCATTCCAGCCCCAGGTGGGATGACTGACAGGCCGTTTTCCTCGACTCTGGGGGATAAGAAGTCTCCTGACAGGCTTCTGGAAAGCCAGAGACACTGGGATTCTGGTAGTATGAATCAGTTCACATCCAAAGTCCTCAGAAACAGGGATGTTAATGTCCATCTGAAGTAGAAGACTTGAGAATTGGGAGAGTGGGGGGACTGGAGTCCAAAGGCTGAAGAACCTGGAGTTGATGTCAAGGTTTAGCAGAAGAGCAAATCTCAGCTTTCACCTTTTTGTTCCATCTGGCATAACTGGATAGTGCGGCCCACATTGAGGGTAAATTTTCTCTCAGTTCACTGACTCACATGCTAGTCTCCTCTGAAAATACCTCAAAATACACCGGAAAGAATCATTCACCAAATCTCTGAGTGATCTTTAATCTGGCCACGCTGACATCTAAAATGAACCATAACAAAACACTTTACCAAGCAACTGGCACAAAAGCCCTGCCTCAGTTTCCACGTCTCCCCCCGAAAGACCCTGCCCACGGCAGCTGGATGCTGGGATGCTGAGGTGAGCATGAAAACAGACTCCATTCTAAGCTCTTGCACCTGATTTAGAAAGCACATACAATATAGACGTGAACAAGTACATGAACAAGATCATTTCAGGGAGCGATAAGTACTGTGGAGAAAATAGCAGCAGAATTGGAGAGAGAAAGCAGAACAGCACAGAGTTCCTTCTTGATTCAGACATCAGGTAAGGAGGTAACATTTGAATAGGGAGCTGAAGGGTAAGAAGTCAGTCAGGGAGAGATGGTGGCAAATATTGGTGGGAATTGCAACAGTGAAGACTATGGTATAAAAAAATAAAATTTTGAACAATTAGAAAATGTTCAAGAATGTTCGTATGACCTTGGGGGGGGGACTTTAAAAAATGAGTCATAAAAGCATTCAAAACATGCAAAAGATTTCACTTCATTAAATTTTAAAACATCTGTACTACAAAATATATTGGAACAAAGGGAAAGGCAAACCATAAACTAGGAAAAAGTGTTTGCAATGCCTGTAGCTAACAAAGAGCTACTGTCCAGGACAAGGTAAAACAAGCATCCTTATAACCCATAAGAAAAATAATCCTGTGCAAAAGTCTATGTTCTGTTGCTATAACAAAATACCTGAAACTGAGAAATGTATAAAGAAAAGAGTTGGGATGGAGCGGTGGCTCAGCAGTTACAGCGCTTACTTGGCATGGGCAAGTACTGAAGTTCAAATCCCAGTACCGTGTACCCAGTGAAGTCTTGGAGCAATGAAAGCCACATGGAAAACTAAATAAAATTGATTCCCTCTTTCTCTCTCTCCCTGTCCCTCTCTCTCAATCTCAAAAAGAAAAAAGAAAAGAAAAGAGTTCGCTTAGCTCCTAATGAGGCTAAATAGTCCACCATTGGGCAGCCCCATCTCTTTAGCCTCCGATGAGGCCCCCTTTGCTACAATACAGCACATCAAAAGGCAACATGGTAGGGATGTGGGACAGGGAGAGATCCCTGCTGTGAGACAGGAAACCAAGAGTGGTTTAGGCTTTCTCTTTTTACAACAGTGTAACCTCACAGAAGGGAAACCAGCTCCCATGAGAAATACATTACTCCCTTCCTGGGCACTACCTCTAATAACCTAATTTCCTTGCAATGGGTCCCAGCTCTTAAAGGATCCACTTTAAGTTCTTAATCCTGCCCTACCGTGGCCCATGCTTCCGGCATGTTGTCCCAGGGCCACACACTCAGACCTTGTCCAAGCCATAACACCCTACAGAAAAAAGGGATCAGTGATGAGAGCTTTTCATTTGTAGCTCTATTTCTTCATTTCTATTAAAACTAATTTAAAGCCAAGTATCTGAGTGATGATAGAGTTAAGATCCATCAAAAATGAGTGGAGAAATTGGTATTCACTTTAATTGGTCTAAATACTTCCTAATTAAAAAAATAAAAAATCTCATGAACCTGGAGTTTAGGGAGCAAAGGGGGAGAGATTATAAGACAGTAATTTGGTCAAACTCTGCAGCAAGAAGCAAGAGGAAAGTTATGAACATGGTATGATGTAATGATTTTAGATAACATTCTGACTATTATGTGGAGAATGGATTCTAGATGAGCTAGGGTAGAAATAGGGACACCCTGATGGGGGTATCCAGATGAAAAAGGATAGTGGCTTCACCAAAGAGACAAATAAATGGACAGATTTGGAAAAATTTTAACTGGTGATTTTTAAATAATTTCAGAATTATAGAAAAGATGCAAAAATTGTATGGAGATTCCCAGGCACTCTTTATCCAGCTTCCTCTAATGTTGGCACTTTAAATGACCATAATGAAATGGTAAAAACCAGGAAAGTAATGTTGGTCCAAATGTATTAACTATAGATATTACTCAATTTTCTCCTGTTTCCCCATTCTAATGTCTTTTTCTGTTCCAAGATCCAGTCCAAAATTCCAGATGGCCTTTTGTTCTGATATCTCATTCTCCACCAATGCGTGATATTTCTTAGTTCTTTCCCAACTTTGGAACTATCAAAGTATACTGGTCTATTACTTTGTAGAATATCCCTATCTAAGTCCATTTTCAGATGCTGTAGCAGAATACTTGAGAGTGGATAAGTTATAAAGAACAGAGATCTATTTCTTAGAGTTCTAGAGACTGGGAAGTCCAAGAGAACGATGTCAGGATCTGGTGAGAACCCTTTTGTTGATCATAGCATGGCAGAGAGTGTCACACAGTGAAGACTCATACCACAAGTCTGAGAGAAAAATGGAGCTCAAGACATCCTTCTGTTAGGAGCCTACTCCCACTGTAACTAATCTATTCCTGAAAGAACAAGCTTAATCCATTCTTAGTAGATCACCTCTTAGTGATCACACCTCTTAATAATATCACGTTGGCAAGTAAACATCAATATAAGCTTTGGAGGGGGTTCTCAAACCATAAAAGACCCTCTATGTGAGTTGTTTGAAGTTTTCTCATGATCACATCAAACATACCTTTTATCAAGAATACCACAAGCTGATGATCATTTCTCCTCAGTATATTAGATCAAAGAGTATATAATGTCACTTATGGGTGATATTAACTTTGATCACTTGATTAAGGTGATGTCTACCAGGTTTTTCAACTGAGGTACACTAACAGTGGAACATCACCTAGCAAGTAAAGATAGCTCTGAAAGTACTCTTTTCTCCTTTATAATTAATATATATTTTTAAGAAGCTTCTTTGACATTATGCAAATACTATTTACTCTAAAACTCTTGCCTAGTAATTTTAATATCTGTTACTGGATCTTTTTCATAGTAATTTTTATTGTGTTGTTAGTCTAATGCTAATTTCTTCTTTTATCCCATCACAGTTATTGACTGGAATTCTGTAAAAAAAAAAAAGAGCTATTCTGAATAAATAATAAAGATTATTTGTCCATCTGTAAAATTTAAAAGCTTTTAACTGTTCGTGTCTTTCAAGCAATTAAAGATCTCAATTTAAGAATCCCTGTCTTATGCATGGCATGGGACCAGATGAGTCCCTAGGAAATATCTAGCTGTAAGGATGTTCACTGCAAAATTATTCTAGTAGCAATAATTGTAAACAACCTAAGTGACCAACATAGGGGACTTCTTGAAAAAGTTATTAGATTTTTCTGGTTAGGACTAGGGACCAGTTAGGGAAAAATGTAGGTTCAGCTTAAATCTCATCTCATCTGATCCCTTGGGGTCTCTGGGGGACTAATGGAACCAGAGGTAAGATGATCAATCTTTGTGCTTTCATATTAGTCAGCTGTTGGTTTTAGGACATCTCACGGTGCTGGAGACAGGAAGGGCTGTAATCTTCAGGACATTTTAGAATTGAGGGTTTCTTATAACTTAAGGGAAATACTCACGCAAAAAGTGCAGCTATGAGTGGTGCTGAGTGCACCTATTAAAATCTATGCAAAAAAATAACATTTGTCCATTTAAAAGTACATGCCTATATATATAGACCACACACAAATAGACATATGCACATATATGTGAATTAATATATATATGAAATGTATATTATGTATGAGTTATATTTACATATGAATTATATATATTATATATGATTAATTCCCTATGAAATGTCTTCATGATATGTTGATAAACAAAAAAATTACGATCGTATTTTCACTAAAATATATGTAATATATAACTATATGAGGGGAAAGAGAACAGGAAGAATATTTACCTAGATTATTCACATTATCTGTTGGCAGTTCCTTATGAAGTTAAATAGGTCTATCTTCATATCCATTAGCTCCATCCCCTAGTATATACCCCAGAGAACAAATAGCCACAAAAGAACTTGCCTAAGAATACTCAAAACAATTAATCATAATTGTGTAAGCTGGAAACAGCCTAGATGTACTGCTATGAAAGAATGGAGAAACTAACTGCACTATATTCTTATAGTGAAGGATCGTATAGCTTACAGTGGGCTAGAGGAATAACTTCTACTGTTCCATAGTTGACAGAAAAAATTGTATATTTCAAAATTGCTAGCAGAAAGAATTTTGAATGCTTGCGACCCAGAGATATGATAAATGCTTAACGGGAAGCATATTCTAATTAAGCATGGTCTAATTATTACACATTGTATATAAATACTGAAATATCACATTAGGTGTTATAACATACTACTTTAGAAATAAAAAAATTTAAAGAATAATCTATAAATACACGTAAGCTTTGAAAACATGGGTGACTTGCAAGAACATTGTGTTGAGGAAAAGAATCCAGATGTGACATAATTCAGTATGCTTGATTCCATTCATGCCCTGTTCTATAAGAACAAAATGGACACATCCTCAGGGAAAAGAAATCAGAATAGTGCTAGCCTTTGAGAGGAAGGTGAATGAGGGAGGGTATCCACAAGAAAGGTATCTCCAGCTGAATAACAGTCACACCAGTTTATACATTATGCTCTGTGCATTGTACTGTAAATTATATCTTGGTAAAGAATTTGAACCGTAGAGTTTGAGGAGTGTGGTATTGAGAATCAGACCTGGTTTCTTCTTAGGCACTGGGGTTAGTTAACTGACTTATTTAAATTTCACAGCCTTCATTTTTTTAATGTTACTGATCCCAAGGACAGCTATAGGCTTAAATGAACCAATGTATACTAGGGTCTTAGCATTGTATGTGGCATGCCAAGAGCTTAAAAATTGTCAGCTGACATTAGAAATTCTAGACCCTGAATTTAAGCTATCAAAGAGAGATGGAACATCAAAGTCCCTTTTACCCATCCCCCCAAATTTTGTCACATTGGGTAAGCAGCAAAATACCTATCTGCAAGGCTGAAAGCATCAACGGCATTAATGTTATTAAATGTTATCTCTCGGGATTTGGGATGGGCAGAAGATGAGTAAGTATTCTGCTTGACCCCCAAAGCCTTGAGGAGGCTGGATTCAGTCACACATTCCAGTCACCATCAAATCAAAATATTCCCACACACTGAACCTTAGGGATGGAGCACTATGTGTTTTTTTAGCAGGCCAAGCTGGCCTATAAAATAGAATGGCAATGGGTCTCTTATCCCCATAGCTTGTATCTCTATGCAGAGAGACAAAGGACAGAAAAAGGGGCATTAATCTCAAGTCTGGGGCTATCATCTGATTAGCTACTTCTTAACCCTTCTTTTTCCTTTGGATATCAAAACACAATGCAAAAGAGAATCAAAGTTTTTCCATTATCAGGAAATAACAGATCGTAATTGTTTAAGTTAGAAAAGTCCATGACAATCAATATACAATACTATCAGGCTTTTTGCCTGCTCACATTTTGATGAGATTAACTCACTGACTTCCTGGAAATCATAACCACTTTATCATGTTGTCATTATCGCAATAATCTCTATAAAATTGCCCCAGAAATAAAGTTGTTCTTCATAAAAATGTATGTTTTTTACCAAGATAGCTCATCAGTAGATGAAAGGATTTTTTTAAAAACGTAGTATGGCCATGTAATGTTTGTTGATAAAATGAAATGAGGGCTGGGGATGTGACTTTCTGACAGAGTGCTTGCCTAGCATGTGTGAGGTCCCCACTTTCAATTCCCAGCATCACACACACACACACACACACACACACACACACACAAGATACGAAAGAAATGAGCCATGAAAAGACATGGAGCAAACGTAACTGCATATTGCTAAGCAAAAGAAACCAGTGTGAAAGCATGTCTATTATCTGATTCCAACTCTATAACATTCTGGAAAAGGCAAAACCAAGGAGACATGATAAAGTTCAGTGGTTGCTGGGGCTGGGGGAAGGAATAGGTTTGGACATGGGGGATTTTTTTGGGCGGTGGTTGCATGATGTCATTACATGATAATTTAATGGCAGATACATGACATGCATTTGTTGAAGCCCCTTGAACTATGCAACACAAAGAGTGAACCCTAATGTAAACTATGGAATTTAGTTAACAGTGTGTCAATGTGGGCTCTTCATTTGTAACAAGTGAATCTTGTTAGTAATAGGGAAAACTGTGAGGTAGGGGACAAGGAAAACATAGAAACTTTCTACTTAATTGTTGTGTGCACCTAAAACTTAAGGCCTACTATTTTTAAAAGTCATATTTTCCAAGCAGAGATGAGGATATAAAAACAAAACTAAAAATCTCTCACTACAGTGATCTGATTTCTCTCAAGTTCTAAGAGTATGTAGATTGAACTTTTCCTTTTCTTTTTTCTGTAGGTTAATAATTCCTTTTCAAACTGTGAGTGGAATTTCATAGTGATGTGTGGGTCATTGCTTTGGCCTCAGATATGAGTCAGGTGCATATTGTCACTCATTTGAAATTGACTGTTGGGGAGGCCGGCATTGTGATGTACCTGAATCCAGGCAGGGAGCAGATTGTTGAGTCCAATCCAATCCATTGAGCTATACCTGTTGGTCTGTGTCTATCCCATATGTCACACATAAGAGCTAAATAAAAATCATAAAGATGAATACAGTCCAGCAAATGTCCTACTATAACTTCATGAAGTATTCTCAGCAAAAACTATCTGGCTGAGTCCAGTCAATCCCAGATCTGTGAAAGATTCTAGTAATAAATGATCACTAATGCACACCACCAAATTTGGGGTGGCTTGTTTGCAGCATTGGATAATTGAGAACGGTACAGGTCGAGCATCTCTAATCCAAAAAACCAAAACATTTTGAGCACTAGCCTGATACCTAACAAGTGGAAAATTTCATAACATGAAACTGTTTCATGCACAAAATTATTAAAACCATGGTATAAAATTATCTTTGGGCTATGTGTCTGAGGTATATGAAATATAAATGAATTTCATGTTTAGACCCGAGTCCCATTCCCAAGGTAACTCATTATGTTCACACAAACATTCCAAAATTCTTTAAAAATCTCATATCTGAAACATTTCTTGTCCTAGGCATTTCAGATAAGAAATATACAACCTGCAGCAATTATTACTGCTAGTCACTCTAAATTTTACTTTTATCTTCTTAATAGATGAGCCTTTAATATTTACTTAAGTTGTTTAATAAAATTTAAACTTAATCACTTTAACTATAGCAGAAGTAACTTTTGACCTAGGTCCTTCAGATCAGTTAAACATATTTTGACCTTTGAAAACACTCCTTCTGGGAGGGCCAAATCTAACACTATGATCTTTTAAAAGATATGAAAGTCTGGGGAAAGAAAAAAAACTCTCTGAAATAACTATTTCCATTTTTTTGCACATGGAGTCTTTTCAAAATAGTAAAAGAAATACACCACTGGAAGAAATTAAGACGTATACGACAATCTTATAAAAATTTTAGGTACAATGTTTTGTTAACATTGTTTAGTGTTATTCATATAAATGCTAATCTATTTCTTCTCTGTTTAAATAGCATTGAAAATAGAACTTGCCTTCTACATATTCTGTGGAGTAGATATTTTAGGGCTACATTGTCACTTCACTCAGGGATGATCCATTTCTTAAAATTGAAAATGGTTTCCTGATGCCTTTATGAGTGTCCTATCCCAACTTTCATAAACACTTCACTGAATGCTAATTAAATTCTGCTTATAATTTGCATATTTATTTCATTCATTGATGGAGTCACATATTTCTATTTGAGCAAGTAACTAGACATACATGAAGACAGAACTTTTTAAACAATGTTATGATCACAAATTTTGTGAATTTTATTCTATATAAGGATGGAAAGTCATTTCTGTAAATCAAAGAGGTTTTATAACTGTCATATTTGAAGATACATGAATGAATTACTTACCTAATGAGTGGAGGCATTTGAGTAGCTAAATTTTATGTTCACTATCAAATTCTAACTGAATATAGCAAGCATTATAGCTTGGAGATACCTAATATCTTTTCTTTCATTTTTCTGGTAAAGTGTAATTAATTGCTGAATCTATCAGAACAGGATTCTTTGCCCTGCCCAGCCTGCTATAGTCTAAATATGTGTGGCCCCTGCCTCCCCCACACCCCCCACTAAATTCATATGTTGAAACTTTATTTATTTATATATTTAAGAGAGTGAGGGATATGAGAGAGAGTAAGAATCAATGTTATTTAGTTTTTCATGTGGCTTTTGTTGCTCTGACACTTCCTTGTGTACATAGTGTTAGGGTTTGAACCCGTATCTTTGGACATACCAGGCAAGCACTGTTACTGCCATTGCTCCAGCCCCCATATGTTGAAACTTAATCGCCAATGTGATAGTATTAAGAGGATGAGGTCTTTAGGAGCTGATGGAATTAATGGCCTTATTAATGAGATTCCAGGGAGCTGTTTGCCTCTTCCACCATGTGAGGAAACAGAGGCACCATCTGTCCGAGAGAGTCAGTACCGAACACTGACTCTGCCAGCCAGCTCCTTGATCTCGGGTTTCTCTTCCTCCAGACTGTGAGCAGTGCATGTCTATTATTCATGAATTACTCAGTTAACAATATTTTGTTTTTGTAGCAAGAACAGACTAAGACATACCCTGAGACGTTTTGTTTCCTAGTGTTTTACATTTGCATTAGAGAGACAAAGAAAGGCGGAAAAGGACTAATGAAGCTGATTTACTGAAATTGTAGATTAATCCCTGCTACTTATTGAAACTAGATTGGAGCCTGCCCCTGGATATCAGAGCACCCTTGCTTCCTGCCCTTTCCAGCCTGGCTCTTAGCTGGGCTTGTGTTTAGTGCACCAAGCCAGATCCTTCCATTAGTTAGCTGTTCTTTTTCAGAGTCAGTTTTTCTTGCTTCCTCCTGGGAGACCTAAATGACACATAGGTCTCCTATGGGAGTGGCCTGTTTAGGGTCATGTAGAATGTCACCATAGAACTGACTAACTGAGGTTTGCAAAGCAGGTGATAAAATGTCCCTTCCAAGTATATTTAGTGCCCAAAACTATTTCCTGGAACAAATATAGTTTATTTTTTTCCAGGTTTTCCTGCAGATCTAGCTTCTCTTAATTAAAGACGAAACCTATCACACACTTCTGTCTGCCACATTTCAACTTCCCTGAATTCAGCAGATTTTAACCTGAGAAGATCAGAAGTTCAAGCTCAGCAACTATTCATAATCAAAATTATCCTCTATGGGTTCATATTAAACTCAGACCTGGCCTCAAACTTATGAGTTCCAGGTCCTCCTGCCTCAGTCTCCCAGATAGCTGGGACAACAGATACAGACCAAGAAGACCAGCTGGGTCTTTCATTAATAAAGCACATACCATCTAATCACAAAAAGACTTGTCTCAGAACAAAAACGTATGTCAAAGTTCTCTTCTTCTAGGATAAAAAAACTATTGAATGATAAATGTCACCTATAATATTTCAACTTAGATGAAGCATACTGAGTCTTTTTTAAATCTAAGTTAGCTTCAAAGAAAGGAGGATGATTATTCTAAAACCATCTTAGGTCATGTCAGTTACCAAAAGAACTTGAACAAGATTTAAGAATAAGCTCCTTCTTTAAGGGGATATATTATTTATCTTCAAAGCAAAAATAAAAATCCTGATGCAACATTAAAAAAAAAGATTTAAATTTCTCAATGCCAAACATAAGGGAAAGAAATTGTCAGTACTATTTTGAAGAATTAAAAAATAATTTTGTAATAGTTATTAGTTGGGGGGTTCTCTTTATAGCTATTATATTCATAGCATAAAAATGGAAGATAAAGAAATTTGCTAAGAAAAAAATCATTCTTTTTAAAAGATAAAGACTCTTTCTACTACAGGTAACAGTTACATTCAATCCAAATTACCTAAGCAAAGAGGAAATGTATTGGTTCCTAGAACTGAAAAGAGTAGGAGTTGAACTAGTTTTGATGACACCTGATCTGAGGTCAAATGATGTCACCAAGACACCAGTTTCTATTTCCCCATCTCTGGCTTTGCTGTCTGCATTCCCATTCTCATCTGGACAGCTTTTTCAGGACTGCGGCATGACAGCACTTCAGAGACTCTGCCACTCCCTTACCTTTAGTTACAAATCTTGGGGGCCAAGAGACTTTGCATTCCTAATGACTGATACCAAAGTTTCAGAATTGAGTTACATCAGCTCTGAACGGGCCTATTCCAGAATCCCCCCCTGGCTCATTGTTCACTATAAGAAAGTGGGAAACCAGGAGTGGATCCCATCTCCCAGGCTACAAGGGCTGAAAGAGTAGAGATCTGTGATCCTGTAATGAGAACGGCGGAGGGGGGGGCAAATCACAAATGCCTGCTCCCACGCTTCCATCTCCAAAAGGTAAAAACCATCAACATTGTGTTTTTTGTGTTTAGAATATTTTAAAATGATTTATAGGTTTCTCTTTTTACTTTACAACATACAATAACATGGTTCTGTGGGAAGAAAGTGTCTTCACTCTATCAACTAGCACATACTTCAAAAATGATAGATTTGGTGAACTTAAGTTAAAATTTCAAAACCAAGCTCAAGAGTATATGACCAAAACAAAAAAGGTGAAAAAGAAAATACTGATTCATGAATTTTATATTTGAGAATCAGAGTTAGTAATCTGTCCATCAAATGATTTGTGTGTAATATCTAAGCAAATAATTCATGACTAATTTTAAAAAGTTCTTCTTAGGGTCATTCAAGGATAAATATAACAAAAACTAAAGTAATGCTCTACAAGGGTCCAGAATCAAAAGACAGGCTAGGCATGATAAATTATCTTTATTTATTATACATTACTGATACATTGACATTCTCCTCAACCTAAAATAATTTCTATATAAAAATACCATAATGGTCAGAGGCAATAGTGACTAACACCAAGTATAGCAGGAATATATTTTGATTGGACAAGTTCGGCTCACATTAAAATGACAATGCTGCAAATGTGAATGCGTCTGGTTAAGATTTATTAAGAATAAAACTTCTATAGCCAAACTCAGAGATAGTCAAGGGCCGAATGGTTTCCCTCATTTGTGGAGGCTGGACCTAAACCCAGGCTTAGTAGTAAAGTAGACAAATTCATGTATTAGATTCATAGAACAAAAATGCAAAATGTTAATATTTATGAGATACAGTTACAAGATACTTCATAAGATATTTGAACAAACTATGCTGCATACCTGTACAAAAACATAAATGTTTAATCCCATTGTCAAATATTTTGAAGAATAACAAGGGATGATAGGAAGGGAGGAGAAGGGAAAATGTTGGAACTGAGATAAAGCAAGGTACATTCCAAACAGTTATAAATGTCACTGTACATGCTGTAGCCATATATATACAAAAATGTTCTTCATAGGTATAAGAATTATGTCACTGTATCTGGGTATTTTAGGAACAATATAGGACCCAAACAAAAGGCAAGGGATCAGGGGACAGGAGGAGGGAGGTAGAGGGGTGTGTGGGGGATATTGAACAAATTGTATTGCTGATTTGTATGCATCTAGGAATATGTGACAACAAATTCCATCATTATGTAAAACTATAATGCACTAATAACAAAAGAATAAAACTTCTAGTAAAACCGAAAGTTTCTAACTCTGCAATTAACCATGCATGTTTCACTTCTTTAATGCCACGTCTGCCACATTGCCTGTATTACTTGGAGGGTGTCAATATTTCCCCATGGCCCCCTCTTTTAATTCAGTTTTGTGATCTTATGACTCCGGGCATGTAGTACTCCCAGCACACTACAGTGAATTTGGCTAGACATACACATGAGAGACAAGGTCTGTGAAAGAATAACAAGATCTATCATCTTCCAGAGACTGCAGAGAGTCCTCAATTGCTGCTTCTCTGGAACACAGGGGTATGCTTATTATTCATGCTACTAAATATTTATGTGACACTGAAGATGACTAAAAGTCTCTAAACAACTTTTACATGCTATTGCTTTCAAGGTGGTCAAGTTCAGGCAATGGGTAAGTGAAAGCCATCAGAGAACTCTGATCGTAGGACAAGAAATCATAATGCCTTCCAGGAAACAGAAAAACACTGTGGACTTGGAACAGGAAAAGGAGCTTTTAGCAGGAAAGATTTCTTTTAGAGTGATAATTTTGGCAGAGTGGCAAGATGGATTGTTGTGGAAAGAGAGAGAAAAAGGCAGACAAACAGGTGGGTTACATTAGAATAGGTTGCTTGAGGGGATGAGAGCCCAAACTAGGATTCAGCATTTGCAAATGTAGAGCAGATTGGTGAGAAGACATAGTCAGAAAGCTTCAGTACAGAGAAAGGTTTTGCCCTCTTCTCCAGTAAGTTGCGATAAGAATCGAAATTGAAGTGGGACAAACCGAGAGCATCAGCATGGGAAAGTCAGGTTTCAGTTATAGGGAAGGGAAGCAGGCAGAGAGCAGGACATGTTCTTTTGGTGGATTAGATGAAACAAGGTCAAGTTCTGAAGCTTGAAACACATGTTGGATGGCCATCCCCAAAACAAAGACATCAGGATGGTCTCATGAACTAAAACAGCGTTGAACAGATCTAGAAGGTGAATGTGGGAGTCAGGAACTGACAGAGACCCAGAGAGCAGGTAGTAAGCATTGGGCAGGTCTGATAATTCCCCTGCCCTGAAGTGGGAAGTGACAGGGCTGAGGTGTGATCAGAGCCAGGTGACCAGCACACTAGTCAGGTAATTGATACAGAGACTCTAGCAAGGGGAACAGGACCCAAGACACCTAGAACTTCAGTGCCAATAGAATTGGATTTTAACATTCAACTGCTAAAGCTGGGACCAAAGTCAAAGTAAGGTTGACTTAACATAAGGCACTTTAGCATTGAATAATAAAGGACAGCATTGGTCACAGAGCCCAGAGTCAATGGTCAGTTGGTACCTTCCATGCAGAGAAGAGTAAAGAGACACTAGATTACTTTTTGAAGTATTCAAAGGAGTAGTTGAGGTCACGTGGTAGTTTGTTCAAGCGAGATGTAGGCTCCTAAGTTACATGGAAAAGAATTTGACGTGACAACCATCTACAGACTAGTTTAGAAGTAAACATCTTTCCCAATGAATAATTAAAAAGATATTTTTATTCTCATTGTATAATATTATAATAAGCAAAAATTTGGAAGGAAGAAAGGAAAGGAGAAAGAGAGACAGGGGGGTGGGAAGCAAAACAAAGCAATCCTCCAAGGAAGAGACTCAAAGATCTCCATTTGAGACATTATCATACTGTTATAATTATGATTGGCATTATGGTATTCTATAACTTCGTATCATCAGGATCACAAAGTGTTTTAATCATACAAATTTTGTCATGTGTAATTAATTGTCGTCTTGAAAACATTTGTCAAAACTTCTCCATTCTAATTCGTACCAACAAGTTATGGGTTTTATCCTAGTTTTTAGGACATACTTTTGGGTTGCACCCCTTAATTTGGATTCTTTGACCTTATTTTTCTTATATATATTTAAAATCTTTTTCTAATAAATGTCTTCCGGTACTTTTCTCAGTGAGTGTGTCAGGAGTAAATTTCTAAATTATTACAAATCTAAAACTGTTTTTTTAAATCTTTGATTGATGATTTGATGAGGAATAAAATGCACCATTAAAGCAATTTTCCCTTGGAACTGGATGGCACTTTTGCATGTTTATATAACATTCCAGTGTTGCTGGTTTTCTCTAGCAGGTCTTACTTTGAAGATATTGCTCCATATTCTTTAGAATTTAGTGATGCCAATAACAAGTTTGATGTTGATTTGATTCTTCTTCATTTATAAATCACCTGCTTTTATTCCAAAATCCTTTGACCTGCTCACTTTTTCCTTCGTGTGCCAGAATTTCACAAGGGCAGAGCTGAGGGTGACTCTTTTAAAATAATAACAATAATTATTATTCATTCAATTCTTCTTCTTCTTTTTTTTTTTAAAAAAGAGACGGACAGTGAGAGGGACAGAGAAAGAGAGAAACAACTTTATTTAGTTTTTCACATGGCCTTAATTGTTCCAACACTTAGTTGTGTACGTGGTGCTGGGGTTTGAACCCGGGTCCTCGTGCTTGCCAGGCAAGTGCTGAAACTGCTGAGCCACCGCTCCAGCCCCTCAGTCATTGAGTCCTTTCAATTTCAACTTGGTTTGTTCTTCATCTCTGGGAATGTGTACTCCTACAGTTCTGCGAATAATCCTTACATTCCTTTATTTTTTTTCTAGAAGTCTAATTAGATAGTTTATTTACACTTAACCTCTTTTCCCATCTTCTCTCTTTTATTTTCTATTTCTTGGTTATTTTGCTCTAAGATCTAAGATTTCCTGCTAGGTTTGTTTTTTTTTATAAGTTTTTTTGCATTACTTTTTAATTTAGAAATAATTCAAGCTTACAGAAAATTTGCAAGAGGAGTTAAAAAACACCTACATATTCTTTACCCAGATTCACCAATTGTTCACATTTTGCCCAATTTTCTTTACCTTTGGTATTTGTGGGCGTATGGTCTCTATGCATATGCATCTACGTTTGTATAAATCAAGGGAAAAGCCTGGGAACAGGTCTGACAGCTGTCAGAAGAAGCCACATTTGCCAAAGCCTCAGTTATAGACGTAGAGGCTCAGACTGTGAAATAGTGCACTGCTGCCATTTAAGTCACCAACTTGTGGTACTGAGTTATGCAGCTCTGGCAAACAAATGCAGGCATCAATGTCCACTTGATCCATGCCACTTCTGATTACCCATGAGGACATCATCTGATTTCCTCATTGTACAGTTACTGTTTCTCTCTGGGGACTAATAAGCAATATATGGAGAGATACTTTAAGACCACACAAACACCAAGAATTTTGCTAAATGAGTGGATTGTAGGTGTTCTTGCCATGGGAGGGAAATGGGTAAAATGATGGATATGTTAATTTGTTATATATATTCAATGTGTTGCCTTAAATATACACAATAACATTTATCTTTAAAAAAACGATTGTAAATATCCTTCCCTTCATCAATATATATACCCCTCTGATTTAGCATCCATCAATGGCTCTTATTTAAACCAATCTAACATTGCAGTTACACAATGGTAATTTTTCTACTCTGGTACTTCTTCCATTTTTACCAATTGGTAGTCAGCATGCTAATATGAGCAGGAGTCCTCCTCCTATCTCTGGACTATTTTTATTCTATTTATTATTGGAATAGACACTTGGATCCCCATTTTCAAACCAGTAATTCACTGCTGTGCATGATTACATTATTGACAAATCGTTCATGCAGTCAGTTGGAGCATCTTTATATATAACACCTTTTATGTCTCTTTAACTTGCCTCCATCATCAAAAACAACAAACACACCTGTCTGTTTCTTCATTCATTTCAATGGAATGTGTGGAGGGAGGAGGTCAATGTGAATACTCGGTTAGACAAACTTGTATAATTTTCTTTATTAGTATCCAGATGGCATCATGAACATATATGGTATGTGGCGAGGCTGAGATGTGTATATCAGGGGTCAATGTGCATGAGGGTTTGAACTTCGAGTAGGTAATTGTGGTTTATGGGAACCATGTAGTGGGTTCTGCTTCAGGCTGGTGGCACTTGTCATTGAAGGAGAAGAGCTAATGCAGCAACAGAAGTGCTATGCCACTTGCCCTGGTCAATGCAGAGGTTCCTAGTGGGATGTTTTACTATTTAGTAAGTCCTCCCAACACCATGTATATCACAGCCATTCATTCCAGAATCCTAGCACAACAATACTTTACACAGATAGAACCGTAAGTCAATACTATGAATCTTTCTCCCAGTATTCCCACCTGCTGATGTTTCCACACACAGAGAACATCTGAAAATTATTTTTCCCTCACTGTACTTACGACAGTTTCAGATACAGAATCTCTTGGGCTGAATTAGCCTCTGTATTCATGTACCAGGAAGCGCTGGGCTGCTTTGCCTATGTACGCATTATTTCAGCACACTGTCATTTTATAGCAATGTTGGTAATATTCCATTCTTAAACGTTTGTATTAGGTTAAGGAGAATATTGAATATTCCTCAAAGAGCATTCATGGCAATGAGACTCTACTTTTCTGAACTGAATTTTAATGATTTCATGTAGAATCACTTCAATAT
The DNA here is from genome assembly GCA_004027875.1 of Aplodontia rufa. Classification (NCBI taxonomy): domain Eukaryota; kingdom Metazoa; phylum Chordata; class Mammalia; order Rodentia; family Aplodontiidae; genus Aplodontia; species Aplodontia rufa. Next base: position 28,751 of record PVKS010017014.1, read on the forward strand.
TTCTGCATTAGTGGGGAAAATGGAATGATCCTAGGAGATAAAAACTGTATTTATTAATAGGAATAGGAAGAGAAGGAATTTTAATATTGGCTCTTTACTTGCTGAATTGTACTGCATTTGCTGTACAAAAAGAACTGGAGAGACTCAGTCCTTCCTCCTCAAGTTCTCCTGCAGGGTTTTTAAACTGCATGCTTTCCTGGGCCTGTTATAGCAATTAACCACTGCTAGTGTCCATTCTCTCCTTCATAATTCCCATTTAAAACTTCCTGTATGAAGTTTCTAACTACATGTTTCCTTATTTTATCCTTTATTCTTGAAGTTGGACTTCCATTGTTTTGCAGATTTCTTATTAATAATCGCATAAGGAAATTTGCTGCATAGAATCTTAAGCCCAGGTTTAGAATGATTTTCTTTCTCTGCAATCTGACTCACGTTCTCCTTTCTCAATGTCTTCTCTTTGATCTGCAATGTGTCATCTGTTTACTTGGATTCACATTCATAGAAACGAGGCTTGTCACTGACATAACCGTACTTTCAAAAGTATGCTAAGGAGAGGGTCTCAAGCATGGGTTTCTAATGCTTCTAAAATTCTGTTTGATTTGTCATCTCTCTTTTCTTGCATCCCTATTCACCTTGTCACTTAATGCTTTAAAGGTGAGTGTTTCAAAAAGACCCAAAGAACAGATCTGGGGATAACGTTGAGAGCTTAGCAAACTCTCTCAAGTCTTTACTAAAAGTAGGCTTTTAAAACTAATAAGAAAGCATATTTGGAATTTTCAACTGCAAAGTTTTATCAACATATCCCTAGAAGTGAAATCAAAGATTAAAAATGTAGTAGCCTCAGGCTTGAGACCATGAAGATTTTATAAAGCCAACTTCATTGAGTCTAGAGCCATCAACTCATTTTAATTTTACAAAAAATGAGATTAAGAACATAGGTCTTTGTGTCATCCACAAAACAAATGGGGGCAAACACCATGTCCCTCAGTTCCCCTTTTCTGTTCCCAAAAGTCACACCAAATTATGTTAAGGGAGCAATGAGAGCAAGTCTGGGATGAAAAGTCCAGATACATATTATCTTAAAGGATAATGGCTTTCTATTATGCACCCAGGGCCCTAGGGCAAGCCAGTGTTATCTGTGGAAAGCTACTTTCTTCAACGTGCACCAGGACAGTTGTTCCTTGGGATGCTGACATATAAGCAAACTAAGCAAGCTCCTGCTGATGAGGTCACTGTTTCTGCAACCGAACATATAAAACTCCTTTCTAAGTTGGGTTGGCTGCAGAACAGAGGGCACTGTGGAAAGGATATGTATCATTTGTTAAGCTGGCTGCCACTGGACAAAACACCAAGAGGCAGAGGAGCACTGCTTGGCAGATCGTCATGAGGTATGGCGGTGCTCTCAGCTTGTCATCACTGAACTCTCCTTGGAGCAGACTCTAATCTCTTGTAAGTTTCCCCCAAATAAACTATGGTCTTCCATGCTGTCTCCAGTCACTTTCTCTGGTGTGTCTGCAACCTATCCCACATTCCCTGGCAAACTCGCTGAGGATGAGACAGTCTTATACGCAGAGGAACCAGGTTTCAAATATACCTATAATACATTGTTTCTATATTTTGAAGTACGTTGTATAATATTACTGAGTTTAATTTTTCTAAGGTGTGAAATGAGGGTGCTATGGTTTGGATAAGTATACCCCAAAGACCCAGTGGGTTAAAGCCTTGGTCACCAGCCTGAGTCACTGTTGGAACGCAGTGGAACCTTTAGGAGGTGGCACTTGCAGAGAGGAATTTAGATCATGGACAGTATGCCCTCAATGGGGGTACTGGGACCCCAGCATTTCCTCCGTTTGCTCCCAGTTGCTACAAAGTGGGCATCCTCTGCTGTGTGCTTTGCACGGTGATATGCCATCTCATCCAGGCCCAAAGGCAGCAGGGCCAGGCAACCATAAACAGAAACCTCCAAAATACGAGCCAAAAAAATTCTTCCTATTTTTAGGTTGATTATCTTAAGTCTTTTGTTGAGTGATGGAAAGCAAACTAAATCATGGGGTGGTAATATGTATTTCATGGAGTTATTACAATGATTGCATTATATAATATATGTACAATGCTCAGTAGAAAGCCTGACACAGGAAGTAGAGAAAAATACTAACAAATGCAAGGGAATTCTGTTTGAATATGATTTCTACACCACAACAAAAGCTAAATTGTAGAATTGATACCTTTGTTTATCTGCTCTTTCAATGACTATTTTATGAATGGATGCTGTACCCTCCTACCATATAACTTCTAAAAATTCTTAATAAATCATATATTTAAAACCCTTTTGAAAGACTGAGGATTTCTCAAACTATTCTTCATAATATCTAAACTCCCTGGGTCTAATTTTCTGGTGTTCTCACAGTGCTAATCAAATTCTATCTCAGCCCTTTCTTCCTCAAAGACCTTCAGAGAAAGCTGAAATTGCCCATTCTGTTATTTCCAGGAAGTTCTGGCCAGTCGTTGTTCCTCTCTCACAGCAGATGATTTTAGAATATGTCAACTTGTCCTTAAAAATTACTGAAACTCCCCACCTTCAAAGTTCAATGGAAAATAAGTTAAAATCTGGTTTTCTGCTTCATTTTTTACTTTTCACCCAAGTCTCTAAAATTTATTAGCAGCAAATGTGTTTTTCTTAAAAAATCTTCAAGTACAGAAAGTCACACAGTGCAAAAATATAGTCTTGAAGGATACAAAAATTTCCATATAGTATCTGATGTTCCAAGGCACAGAAAGACCTCCCAAGGATAACACCATCTGCCTGTGCATATCAGGTTTCCATGGACAAAGAAGTAATAAAGCAAAGAACTTAATATAAAGTGACAATGTTGAATTTCACCTGATCCCTCTGCTTGTGGAAAGCAGTGGCAGTTGAGAAATCCTTCAGCCTATTTTATGTTCTGAGAAATGGCCAACTGAGTAAGCAGCTAGCAGCTAACTACAGAGGGTCACCAATTCCTACTGCTATAAGATCCATCCCAACTCTTTCTCAATAACTGCCTTGTTCTATGAAATCCCAGGTTTCTCACTTCTATGAGATATTCATCATTAATGAGTGTTTTCCCTGTTGCACAAACCAGAATAAAATAATTTGCTTAATGGCCTAGCGCATGCTGTCTTTCCCAGCAGGGTGCCATGATTCCCCACCTGTGGATTTTGCTTACTTCCAACAGGTAAGAACCCTTGCGGTTCCTTCCTGGGACCCAAGTCTGAGTTCAGCTCCTGATCTGTGTTCTGTCCATCTGTACCATGCTACAGATTTGATTCCTTATCAGTACTTAGTACCAGCTAATTTGGTTTCAAGATATGATCATTTGGTGATTGCTGTAAATGTATAGGCTATTTAGAGTGATCTTGTTTCTCTTGGTTGAAAGGTAACAGAGAATATGGTAAGCTAGATTTTCCCCATTTATCTTTTTGTCTATATTGCGCTCAAACCAGTTAACAATTTATACCCACTGGGAGGGAAACAGTACTTTTTTCATGGAAAGTCATTTCTTTATAATAATTTTTGCCCTGATCACTGCTATTGAATTATGCACGGCAATAGAAAGAAGGGATATTTCCTTAGGAATTAGGTGAGCATCTTAGAGTAAATTAACAGCTGCTTTTTGGAATGAAGGTATAATGCCCCTCTGTCTGTCTGTATGTGTATATGTCTGTATTTCAAAAGGTCTTTTGCATTTCATTGTATGAGTATGTATTATTTTCTTCCTCTGATAATATCAACAAATTAAATTATAAAAATCTCTTAAAGGACCCCTGTTCTGACCATCTTAAAGAAAAAAAGCACTTATATACATTAAATGTCCCTAAAATTCCTATAAGTTAAAGAAAATCAATCTCAAATATTTTCATATTAAAAAAAGAAGCATCTTGGACTGGAGTGGTGGCTCGGTTGTTACAGTGCATGCCCGGTATGCACAAGTACACGGGTTCAAACCCTAGCACCCACGTGCACAACTAGGTGTCAGAGCAACAAAAGCCATGTGAAAAACCCAAAAAAAAATTGATTCTCTCTCCCTTGCTCTCTCTCTTTGAAAAAAAAAAAAAAGCATCTATAAAAATGAACTCAAATGTTTTAAGAATTCAGGTTCACATAATTTACTAAAAATCTTTGCAAAGAAGATTATTTTAATAATTTGATGTAATGAAAACAGCTATGTATTCTCTGACAGGTCAGTTTAAATATAACATACCTATCTATACTACTTTGTGATCCTCCTGCCTCAGCCTCCCAAGTGGCTAGAATGAAAAGCATGTATCACCTATATCCTTTTTCCTAAACATATACAGGTTTACTGGTAGAATAAAGTAGCATTACTTTTTTTTTAAAAGAGAGCTAGAGAAAAAGAGAATCAATTTTATTTAGTTTTTCCTTTGGCCTTCATTGCTCTGAGACTTTATTGAGTATGTGGTGCTGGGGTTTGAACTCGCATCCCTGTGCTTGCTAGGCAAGCTCTCTAACTGCCAAGCTACCACTCCAGCCTCGAGTAGCTTTACTTTTACTGAACCTTTAGGATAATGAAATATTTAAATGTATTAACTAAACAAAATCATTATTTTGACAAATTCTATTTCAATAATGTTGCAGGTCCTGTGCAAAGAGACAAACATCCTTCAAATACCAAGAAGACCTCAGAAGATTCATCATCATTCACATAAGGAGGCTCTCTGGAGGGAGCAGGTGAGGTTTCTGACATAGGTTTAGAATGGCCGAGAAGAAGGCAAGGAAAGGACTGGTTTGAGGTTTTTATGGTGGTTGGAAAAGGAGCTGGAGTGAAGTCTCCCATGTATAGGCAGGAGCAGGCTGATTTGAAATTCCCAACAGCACTGAAGGAGGAAGTACATAACTTTTCTCATTAGTTTGCCCAGATATGGGAGAGAAGAGGAAGAGGTGAAGCTTAAAACCTGTTAGCAGTCAAACATCAGTGTAGGCAGTCTCTTTATTACAAACAGCATTTATGCTTTATAGTATGACAACTTGAAGATCATTTCCAAGATTTTTAGGTAACTTAAAACTTTGCAGTGATACTGAGTTAATACTCATCGGATGCCTAGATCTGTAAGACAGAATTTTGATGTTGATCACTTGTCACATTTTTAATTTTATCATTTTTACCTCTTACTTTTATAGTCCAGAGAAGCTATGTGTCTGGGTCTGTTCAAGAACATGCTTGTGTTTGCCACTTAGAGAAATTTTACTACAAAGGATGTTTGTGTTAAGGACATGAGAGTAGTTTTTTCCTAAAGTTTGATGACTGATTCTTCCAGAACAAAAAGAGAAAAATGTAGAACAAATCCTGAACAGATATAGAAAGCTGTGGAAGGTGGAAGAAAGGGAATTTCTCTTGTCATAGTCAAAGTTTGATGATTATATTGGTTTTCAATTTTTTGCCACAATGGATTACCACAAATTTAACAGCTTAAACCAAATCAAATTTATCATCTTACAGTTCTGGAGGTCAGAAGCCTGGAATGAATCTCTGTGGGCTAAAATGAAGACATGGGCAGGCTGTGTTCCTTCTGGAGGCTCTAGAAGAGAAACCATTTCCTTACCTTTTCAGGGTTGTATGGAGACAGCCTGGATTGCTCAGTTTCTGGTCCCCTTCCATCTTCGAAGCCAGAGATAACCCAGAAAGTCTTTCTCCCACTGCACCTCTCTTGATAATGGAGATTAGATGATACCCGGGACAAGTTCTTACGGGAGGTTGTATTCTCAGCTCTTGTGCTCTTGCATGAGAGGATTTCAAGGAAGACACGAGACTTAATAAAAGTATAAAGAACTTTGTTAGAAGAGAAAAAAAAAGGGGGGAAAACACTCTCAAGGGAGAGTGGGTTCTCTTAAAAAGGAGGGTGACAACTCACTTCATTGTAAGCTCAGTTATATTGAAATAGGAGGAGGTTTCTGGAGAATCCCACCTAAACCCTACTGTCTGGATTGACAGTAGGATTGTATCTGATTCTTAAGTCCCTACTGTGCTTCTTTTTACTTAAAGGCAACTGTCAGTCATTTTGGTTTGTGTGAAGACCGCAAAGACCCTCTTTCATTAGGACCCAGCCTGGATCAGGGTGTCTTGTGTTCTTTTAATCAGTGGAGGAGTATTTGGATATATTCCTCAACCTTCAGAGGAAAGAACAACTCTGAAAATAACATGCTTTTAGTCAAAGGTTGCAGTATACTGTTAAAAGTTAAAAAGGTTGCAATATACTTTTTAAATCAGAGCAGGATCAGAATGGCTTTGTGTGAGCTGCTTCAAAGAAGACATGCTGAAAGTTAAGGTATAGGCTCAGTCTATTGAATTAACCCTTTAAATTCCATGTTCCCACTGCTCTATCTGCTACCTAACACTGTGACATTGACTCTTCTGCCTGTCTTTTCCATATTTAAATGACCATTGTGATTACATTGGTTGTACCAGATAATCTTGTTATGTTGAAGGTCACATGATTAGCAATCTCAATTCCATTAACAAACCTTCATTCTCCCATGGTAAGTATTCACAGGTTTCAGGGACTGGAATGTGGACATCATTGGGAATATTATTCTGCCTACCCAAATGAATTTCTTTACAAGATTTTCAAAATGGGATATCATTTCAAGTATTGGTACAAAAGTAGAATTTATCCTTGTGTCTGCTAAAATGGCAAAAATTTCTTTGATTGTTGGCCTACTCTGAGAAGAAATGGTAAAGGGTTATTTTAATCTTCTGTGTGATCTGCCTAGATATCTTCCCAAATCACTAAGGCTGCAGCAGTGGGGAGACTCTAGAATGCCCAGCAATTGGCCCTTTGCCCCAGAATCTGAAGAAGCGAAAGCCTGAGGACTAGACATGAATCTCAAAGTGTTCATCTTCCTCAGTAGACCATGCAAGACCTGGATTTCTCTCTGGGCACTAAGGAAAAGAGTCCTGTCTCAGCCATTATAGAAGTCTAGTGAAATACTGAGTGTCACACTCACAAGAAAGGCAACCATGACCATGGACAGCACCACTAAGGACCTTCACATTATAGAACCAGAGCTTCAAGAAAAGAGATGAGTGGTCCTGCATACCCCAAATATTTTCCTCCACTAATATTATGGAATCTGCTTGCATTACTATTGCAGAGTTTAAGACCCAATTCTTTTCTTTTAATCACCCATTTCGTTAACATTATTCTTTTTCATTTCAATCATGGCTCTTTTTTTTTTTTTTAAGAGAGAGGGACAGTGAGAGAGAGAGAGAATCAATTTTTATTTAGTTTTTCATGTGGTCTTTGTTGCTTCAACACATGTGGTCTTTGTTGCTTCAACACTTAGTTGTCTACGTGGTGCTGGAATTTGAACCCACGAACTGGTGCATGCTGGGCAAGCACCTAAACCACTGAGCCAGTGCTCCAGCCCTCAGTCATGGCTCTTTTAAGATGCCTTATCTCAGCATTCTACAATCATTGCCAGTGTGTCTCAATAGATGGTTCAACTGATTTTGCAGAAACAATAGCAATTAGACACCTTGAGGGACTGTTTCCTAGCCTCTCCTTGTCTTGCTTGGGAGGTCCATGATTGCGACACATTTGTTCAACAAGGAATGATACTCACTATCTTTTACAAAAAATTTGAAATTGACAATGTTGGGCTCTATCTGAGCCCTGCTGTTCTGAAAAGTAGTGAATCAATTGAGAAATTCTTCCACTTTTGAGGACTCTTTTTGTTCTAAGAAATAGCAAAAGACTGTTTTGTCTTTGCACATTTAACAATACGGCCTACCTCCACCTTGCCTCAATAAATCCCTTGTTTTATAAAATTCCAAGATCTTTCTCTCTTGAGTTATTCTTTATTAAGCATTTCTCTTGATGCATAGCCTGAATAAGACTTTTTCTTATCTAGTACATTTTGTCTTTCACAAAAGCAAAAAGTCATTCATAAATTTTCAGTGTTCCGAGTTGACTTTTGCTTCTCTTGGAAACCCAGCTACTGAGGAGCAGTGTATCTTGGTTAGTAGTTCAGAACAAGGAGTCTAGAGTAAGTCTCAAATTCTGGCTTTACCACTCATATTATGTGGTAGGCAAGGGAATTGATTTTTCCGTGCCTCAGTGTATTTATTTATAAATGGAGATGATGATGACGGTAATGATAGTGACAATGATGAAGAATCCTACGAACATTACGTAAAGAGCTCATGAAAAATGCCTGGTTCAGAAAGCTGTGTAAGTATTTGCTGCTATTATTTGAAGAACACCTTGGGCTCACCAAGATCTGATATTGCAAGGTGAGTTTATATCCCATTCCAAACTTTTGAACTGAAATATCATATTCACCTTTTGACCCTAGAGTTCACAGTGCATAGTGCTGAACAATGAATGTGATCAAATTAGTGGATGGATGAATGCATGGATGCATGGAGAGAGGAAGGAAGGAAGGAGCTATGGGTGAGAAAACAAGTATTATTTTAAGCAAAAGATGACTGTTTTTAATCAAAGGCAATGTTTCTTTCCACAGCAAAATGAAAAGTTGAATTCCAAGCTCTTTCTCACAGATATGCCATTAATGCTCAGAAATCAAATCAAATACATTCATTGGGGGCAGGAAGGTGACATAGGCAGCTGATATGATCCAGAACACTGCACTCAATGTTCTGGGATCAAGGCGCATGAGGCAGCATGCCCTAACTTTAATTAATGACAGCTGTCTCTGGAAACCTGGTTTCTTTCCTTAGGGAAACAGAGTATGAATTAAAGTCTAGCCAAACTGCAATGCACCACTGTTCAACTGAGCGCAGAAATTTGAATTCGCACTCTTTTGATTTGTCCATAAGACAGAAATACTTTCAACATGTAATCAGCTCCATCATTCTTCACACCAAATGGGAACACACAGACTCAGCCAGGCACTAAATGAGGGAAGTCTTTTTAAACTTTAAAATAGACAGTAGAACTGTATGTCATTTTTTTAAAAAAAATTTAAGCTGTAATGTGGTTTTCAATTTATGTCCTGAAACAAATCAATACACCAGGCAACCAGCCATAATTCTTACTATATACTGCCCTCCAGTGGATTGCTGTCACATATAACATCTGAAAATTTTGTAAATAATCTATACGTAAGCTCTCTTACAGATGAGTTGTTCCGTCTAGGGCAAAAACTTTAAAAATGTTCTTGCACATATTAAGTGATAATCCTTAAACCTCCCCCCATCAATGGACTTGTATTTAAATTAACTATGGTCAAGGTAAAGTACCTTGTGCATTTCCCCTGGGAGCTTGACTCCCTCTGTCACTTGCTGGTCCGTTGGTTGGTTGATTTCCACCTGGGTCCATCTCATCTGTGGATCTGGATGCTACTAGTACTTTTAACAAGATTCAGTCTGAATGAGAGAGGAATTCCTTTGTACTTGCACTATCTTCCTTATTAGAAATTCAAATAGCATCTTTAAACACTGCCTTGACACATTTGAATAAACAAATGACAATTATTTCTTCTCATTTAACAACAAAAGCCACAGATCACTAGTAAGGTCGAGAGTAGAATTTAGCTCTCCCCATTTCTGAGGACCCTGGATGTGTGAGGTTCTGTAAGATGACTTCCAAAACACCATCATTCTGACTTGTTTCACTCTGAATTTGGTTTGGTGAACTTTTTCTTGTCTTTCAGTGCCTACCTGATTTTTTTTGCCATACCTATTATATCTGGAAATTGCAATGTTTTCTGTTGTTTTAAAAATAAAGCTTCAGTTAGGATCTGTTCCTCCTCAGCTAAGTATCTTCTCCATTTTTCTTTGATAGACTTTGAATAGCAAATATTCCATTAGGAATTGGGAATTTAATGTGCAAGATATTCTCAGGGAAGATATTTATGATGAATACTAACCAGATAGCAAGACTCTCAAAGGTAACTAATTAGATAAAAAAGAAAATGACCAGAGGGAGACTTCTGGAAGAAAATTGTTGGCTTAAATTTCTTTTAAAATCAGTATGACTGCAGTTATGCTCAATTTAGTCCTCTTAAATCTATGCGTAAAATACTAAATCATTCATTAGGAACTGGGCTCCTTCTCGGTGGTAAAAGATCTCTTTAAAAGTGGACTTTTAAAATATCGCTCTGGTAGTAAGTCACCACCAAATTATTACACTGGAAATGTGTTTGCTATCTAATGGTATTTTGAAATAAGATAGCACTCTGAGCTATTTGAGTTCATTTTGGATGCATTTCTACATTCCTCAATGCTTAAAAAAATTAATATAGAAAATTGTCTTTCTAACTTAGAATAATAACCTTCATTATATTTTAAATATGCCTCAAACAAACTTTGATTATTCTCTTTATAAAATGCTTTAACAAAAGAATTAATGTTGATCAAGAGGAGCTCTTGAAAACGATTGATTGGCATTGACTTTATTAGTTGACTTTATTATAGTATATATTTGACTTTTATTAAAATCTTTGTATATTCAGTTATTCATTCTCTTCCCCTAAATATATTCATTGAGAATTTACTTTATACCAGAACCTTCATGACAAGGTCCTGCTAAGTAGGAGTTCAACATTTAAAGCAAAAGGTTAAAATACAAATAGTCAAGTGCTGTAATTGAGGCAGGTAGAGCTTGCATTATGAGACCTTGGAGGGTGCATATAACTGCAAGTGAGGAAGCTTCACCAGGGCAGCATCATTGCTGTTCTAAAAGGTAAGTGAGTCTAGAGCAGACACAAGCTGCAATGAGATTTTATTTTTTTCAAATGCAGATGCAACCAGGCACCAAAAGCTAGCTTGTAAGGAAATTTGCAAAATGTTCTATTTAGCATGAGCATGGGAATAGTATGGGGGAATGAAGAGGTTTGAGCCATGAGCAGGGCCAGAAGATGAATGTTTTAATGTTTCCACAATGCTTTGAAAAATAATGGAAGCAGTGAATAATTTGAAGCAGGATAATGGCATGCTCAGATTTGAATTTTAGAAAGTGTACTGTGGTTGCAATGTGGAGCAAAACTGCCAAGACACTTCATTTAAGACACTTCATTTATGTTAGGGAAGCCAGGCCCTACAGAAGACATAAACACCAGGAGATTGAACAATACACTTTCAAATGATGAGTAGATGATAGAAAAAATTAAAGGAGAAATTTAAAAACTCTTAGACTCAAATGTGAATAGTAACACAACATGCCAAAACCTCTGGGACACTGTGAAGGCACCTCTAAGAGAAAAGTTTATAGCTATGAGTGCCTACATAAGAAAATCAGAACGAACCCAAATAAACAACCTAATGATGCATTCAAGTTCCTTGAAAAAGAACAAACCAATCCCAAAGCCAGTAGAATGAAGGGAAAAAATTGAGATCAGAGTCAAAATTGATGAACTTCAGAATTAAAAAAAAAAACAAAAAAACAATGAAGAAAAAGAGTAAGTTCTTTGAAAAGATAAATGAGGTCAATAAACCCTTAGCCAAACTAACCAAAAGAAAATTACAGAAGACCCAAATGAATAGAATTAGAGATGAAAAAGGAGAAATCACCATAGATATCAAAAAAATCCAGTGGATCATTAGGGACTACTATGAAAACTTGTACTCCAATAAGTTGGAAAAACCTAGGAGAAATGGATACATTTCTAGACACACACAACCTGCCAAAACTGAATCGAAAGGATAAAGAAAACCTAAACAGACCAATAACTTGTACAGAGATACAAATAATAATAAAAAGCCTTCCAAAAAAGAAAAACCAAGGAACAGATGGATTCTCAGCTGAATTCTACCAAGCTTTAAAGAACTAATATCAATACTCCTTAAATTATTCTATGAAATAAAAAGGGATGGAACATTCCCATATTCACTCTATGAAGCCAATATAACTCATAGCAAAAGGAAAAAAATACATAAAGGAAAGAAATCTAAAGTCCAATAGCCCTGATGAAACTACATGCAAAAATACTTACTAAAATATTAGCAAACAATGTTCAATAACATATTAAGAAGATAGTTGGGGCTGGAGCAGTGGCTCTGTGGTTGTGGTGCTTGTCCGGCATGCACAAGTACACAGGTTCAAACCCCAGCACCCACGTACACAGCTAAGTGTCAGAGCAATGAAAGCCATGTGAAAAACTCAGTAACAATTGATTCTCTCTGTATCTCTCTCTCTCTCTCACTGTCCTTCTCTCTTTAAAAAAAAATCATTAAAAAAAGAAGATAGTCAGTACAACCAAGTTGGTTTTATTCCAGAGATCCAAGGATGGTTTAATATATGCAAATTAATAAATGTAATTTATCACATAAATAGAAATAAGGACAAAAGTCAGTCATATCAATAAATGCAGAGAAGGCCTTTGACAAATTTCAGCACTCATTCATGATAAAAACACTGAAGAAACTGGGGATAGAAGAACTTATTTCAACATCATGAAGGCTGTATATGAAAAACCCAAAACCAGACTCAGTAAATGGGGAAAAACCAAAAGTGTTTCCTTTAAAATCTGGTACAAGACAAGGATATTCACTCTTATCTCTCTTATTTAATATAGTGCTAGAAACTCTTGCCAGAGCAATTAGGTAAGAGAAGGAAATAAAAGGAATAAAAATAGAAAATAAAGAAGTCAAATTATCAAAAGAAAAAAAAACTCTCCACCAAAAGACTGCTAGAGCTAATACACAACAAATTTGACAAAGTAGCAGGTTACAAAAATCAATAGCTTTCCTACATACCAACAATTAATCTGCTGAGAAAGGAATCAATCCCATTCACAACAGCCTCAAATAAAAGGAAATACTGAGGAATAAATCTAACCAAGGAGGTGAAAGACCTCAATGAAAACTGTAAAACATTGAAGAAAACCTCAGAAGATGGAAAGACCTTCCATGTTTATAGATTAGAATTAATTTTGTTAAAAAGTAATACATAGCTTCAATGCATTCCCCATCAAAATACCAAAGACTTTCTTCACAGAATTTGAAAAAATGTCCCAAAATTTATATGGAAGAATAAAACACTGAGAATAGCCAAAGCAATTCTAAGCCCCCCTACCAAAAAAAAAAAAAACAATGCCAGAGAGACATTATAACATCTGGCTTCAAATTATCCTACACAGCTGTAGTAACAAAAATTACATGGTACAGGCATAAAAACAAAACCAGACCAATAGTAGAGAACAGAGAATACAGAGACAATTATGCACATCTACAGTCTTCTGATCCTTGACAAAGTTGCCAAAAATATACATTGGTGATAGGAAAACTGATTATCCATATGTAGAAGAAGACACTTATCTCTCACTCTGCACAAAAATCAGCTCAAAGTAGATTGAAGACCTAGGAATTAGACAAGAAACTATGCAACTCCTAGAAGGAAATGTGGCATCAACACATTTTCTATTGCCAGCACATAGGCACAGGCAATGACTTTCTAAAGCTCAGGAAATAATGGCAAGACTTAATAAGTGAGATGACATAAAATTAAAAAGCTTCTGTGCAACAAAGGAAATAATCAAGAATGTGAAGAGAGAACCTACAGAATGGGAGAAAATCTTGGCTAGTTACTCTACTGACAGAGGATTCATATCTAGAATATATAAAGAACTCAAAAAAGTTTATAACCAAAAATCAAATAACCCCAATTAGTAAATGGACAAATGAATTAGACACTTATCAAAAGAAGAAATACAAATAGCCAAAAAATACATGAAAAAATGTTCAACATCATTAGCAATTAGGGAAATACAAATCAAAATTACACCAAGTTTTTATCTTACATCAGTCAAAATGGCAGTCATCAAGTATACAAATGATAATAAATGCTGGAGGTGAGATGGAGAAAAAGGTACACATTTTACACTGTTGATGGGATTGTAAATTAGTTCAACCACTATGGAAATCAGTATGGACTTTCCTCAAAAGACTAGACATTGCAAGCATGATATGATCCAGGTATCCCAATCCTTGGTATTTACCCTAAAGAATAAAAGTCATCTCACTACAGTGATACATGCATACCTATATTTATAGTAGCACAATTCATAATAATCAAACTATGGAGCCAATCTATATGTCCATCAATAGATGAATGGATAAAGAAAATGTTATATATATGTATATTATATATATATACAATGGAGTTTTATTCAGTTGTAAAGAAAAATGAAATTGTCTCATTTACAGGAAAATGTATAGAACTAAAGAACCATAATAATAAGAGAAATAAGTCAA
>PVKS010017015.1:0-42852 GCA_004027875.1 Aplodontia rufa
AAAAAAAAAAAATTTTAAAAAAACAAAGTGGGGGGTCGCCGTGGTGGTTGATCCTGCCTCTTTGGCTTGGAGGGGGAGGAGAATCCGGCAGCTGGTGGGCGGTGACGAACCTTTCCCGCACTTGTTCTCCATTCTCTTTTCCAATTCACCCTGGTGCACAGCCTCCGGGGCTGGGATGGTGTCGGGAAGGGGACAGAGAAAGAAAGGTTGGTGGGGAAGGATTGCTCCACCAATGCCGGCTTGCCGCTCCCTGGCACCCTGTTCCCAAGGAGCATATCCAACTTGACCTCGGAGATTAACTTGGCCCCTCTCTTCCTGCGCGGCACCACCTGGCAGGGGGCCGGTTGATGGGGGAGTTCGGTCCCTGGCGGGTCTTGGACGCCTTTCCTTCCCGTCACGGTGGCAGGAGGGTGCTTGTTCCAGTTATGAAGTGTGCTCACCGTGGTGATGGATCCTGCCTTTGTTGATTTGGAGGGCTTTGAAGACACCGACACCCGGTGGGTGGTGATGACCCTTTCCAGCTCTTCTACTCCATTCTCTTTTCACTCCACCTGGGGGCACAGCCTCTGGGGCTGGGAAGAGTCGGGAAGGGGAGAGAGAGAGGAAAGGTCGGTGGGGAAGTGTTGGTCCGCCAAGCCCGGGGTGCCGCTCCTTGGCGCACTGTTCCTAGGGGGCGTGTCTAACGTGAACTCTGAGAGTCACTTGGCCCCTCTCTTCCTGCTGTCCGCCACCCGGAGTGGGACTGGGAGTTTGGTCCCTGGCTAGTCTCCCACCGCTTTCCTTTCCGTCGCAGTGAGAGGAGGCTGCTGGTTCCTGTTACGAAGTGGGGGGTCGCAGTGGTGGTTGATTCTGAACTCCTCGCCTTGGAGGGGCGGGGAGAAGCCGACACCCAGTGGGCGGTGATGTTCCTTTCCCGCAATTTTTCTCCATCCTCTTTTCACTCCACCTGGGGGCACAGCCACCGCGGCTGGGAAGAGTCGGGAAGGAGAGAGAGAGAGGAAAGGTCGGTGGGGAAGAGTTGCTCTGCCAAGCCCTGGATGCGCTGACAGGCGCCCTGTCCCCAGTGGGCGTGTCCACCGGGACTTCCCAGCATCGATTTGCCCCTTTCTTCCTGCTGGCGCAGCCCGACAGGGGGCGGTTTGCGGGGGAGATCGATCCCTGGCTGGGATCGTGTGCCTTTCCTTCCCGTCACAGGGGCAGGAGGGTGCTCATTCCTGTTATAAATGGAGTGTCACTGTGGTAGTTGATTCTGCCCTCCTTGCATAGGAGGGGCTTGGAGAAGCCGGCAGCCGGTGGGCGGTTACGACCTTTTCCTGCACTTCTTCTCCATCTTCTTTAACATTCCGCCTGGGTGAACAGCCTCCGGGGCTGGGACGGGGTCGGGAATGGGAGCTAGAGAAGAAAGATCAGTGAGGAAGGGTTGCTACACGAAGCCCGGGGGGCCGATGCACTGTGCCCTATTCCCAGGGGGCATGTCCACAAGGACCTCTGAGCCTCGCTTGGCCCCTCTCTTCATGCCCACCCTTGACAAGCAGGGGATGTGGTGGGGTTCGAGATCAGGCCCTGGCGGGTCTCGCGCCCCTTTCCTTCATATCGTTGGGGGCCATTGCACAGCCCCGTTTCCCCAGGGGGTGTGTCCACTGGGACCTCCGAGAGTCACTTGGCCTCTCTCTTCCTGGTGCCGCCACCCGGCGGGGGCGGTGTGGGTGGGGATGTCGGTCCCTGGCGTGTCTCGCGTGCTTTTCCTTCCCTTCGCGTTGGGAGGTGTGTGCTCATCCCGTTAATAACTGGAGGGTCGCCGTGGTGGTTGATCCTGCCCTTGTTGGCTTGGAGGGGTGTGGAGAACCCGGCACCCTGCGGTCGGTGACGACCCTTTCCCACACTTCTTCTCCATCCTGCTTTCCACTCCGTCCTTGGGCACAGCCTCCAGGGCTGGGAGGTATCAGGAAGGGGAGAGAAAGAGGAAATGTCGGTGGGGAAGTGTTGCTCTGCCAAGCGCAGGGTGCCGCTCCCTGGCACCCTGTTGCTAGTGAGTGTGTCCAATGTGACCTCTGAGAGTCACTTGCCCCCTCTCTCCCTGCTGGGCGCTGCCGGCTGGGGGCTGGACGGGGGGGTTCAGTCCCTAGCAGGTCTCGTACGCCTTTCCTTCCATTCGCGGGTCCAGGAGGGTGCTCGTTCCCCTTAAGAAAGGGGTTCACCTTGGTGATTGATCCTGCCCTCCTTGGTTTGGAGGGGTGTGAAGAAGCCAGCACCCAGTTGGGGTGACGACCCTTTCCCGCACTTCTACTCCATCCTCTTTTCCCTCTTCCCGGGTACACAACCTCCGGGGCTGGGAAGAGTCGGGAATGGGAGAGAGAGAGGAAAGGTCATTGGGGAAGTGTTGCTCCGCCAAACCCGGGGGGGCGCTCCATAGCGCCTTTTACCCAGGGACAGTGTCCACCGGGACCTCTGAGAGTCATATGGCCCCTCTCTTCCTGCTGTTGGCCGACGGCATGGGGCAATGTAGGGGGAGGTCGGTCTCTGGCCGGACTCGCACTGCTCTCCTTCCCATCACGGGGACAGGTGGGTGCTGGTTTCCGTTACGAATGGGGGGTCGCCATGGTGGTTGATCCTGCACTCGTTAGCTTGGAGGCGCGGGGTGACTCTAGCACCTGATTGGGGATGACGACATTTTCCCTGCACTTCTACTCCATCCTCTTTTCGCTCAGCCCTGGGGCACAACCTCCGGGGCTGGGACGGGGTCGGGAAGGGGAGAGAGAGAGTAAAGGTCTATTGGGAAGTGTTGCTCCGCCAAACCCGGAATGTGCTCAGAGGCACCATGTTCCCAGGGTTCATGTCCAATGTGACCTCTGAGAGTCACTTGGCCCCTCTATTCCTGCTGGGGGCTGCCCAGCGGGGGGCTGGCTGGGGGGTGAGGTCAGTCCCTGGCCGGTCTCACGGGCCTTCCCATCGTGCGGGCAGAAGGGTGCTGGTTCCTGATACGAATCTTGTGGTCGCCATGGTGTTTGATCCTCCCCTCTTTGGCTTAGAGTGGCATGGAAAAGCCGATAACATGTGGGCGGTGACAACTCTTTCTCGCACTTGATCTCCATCCTTTGTTCCAATCCAATCTGGGGCACAGCTGCCGGGGCTGTTAACGGGTCAGAAATGGGAGAGAGAGGAATGGCCAGAGGGGAAGTGTTGCTCCGCCAATGCCGGGGTGCCGCTCCCTGGCACCCTGTTCCAAGGGGCGTGTCCAACTTGACCTCTGAGAGTTACTAGGCCCCACTCTTCCTGTTGGGTGATGCTGGCCGGGCACCGTATTGGGGGGAGGTAGGTCACTAGCAGGTCTCGCATGCCTTTCCTTCCAGTCGCGGGTTCAGAAGGGTGGTTGTTCCCGTTATGAAGGGAGTTTACCTTGGTGAATGATCCTGCCCTTTTTCGTTTTGAGGGGTGTGAAGAAGCCTGCATCTGGTTAGGGGTGACGACCCTTTCCCGCATTTCTACTCCATCCTCATTTCATGCAGCCTGGGAGAACAGCCTCCAGGGCTGGGAAGGGTCGGGAACAGGAGAGAGAGAGGAAAGGTCGGTGGGGAAGGGTTGCTCCGCCAAACCCGGGGGGGGGGCTCCACCTCGCCTTTTTCCCAGGGGGCGTGTCCACCAGGACCTCCGAGATTCACTTGGCCCCTCTATTCCAGCTGGCCTCCACCCGGCAGGGGCGGTGAGCGGGGGTTGGTCGGTCCGTGGCGGGTCTCCCTTGCTTTCCCATCCCGTCGCTGGGGGAGGAGTGTGCTCATCCAGTTACAAAGTGGGGTGTCACCGTAGTAGTTGATCCTGCCCTCCTTGGATTGGAGGGGCTTGGAGAAGCCGGCAGCCGGTGGGTGGTGATGAACATTCCCGCACTTCTTCTCCATCTTCTTTAACATTCCGCCCGGGTGCACAGGCTTCGGGGCTTGGACGGGGTCGGGAATGGGAGAGGGAGAAGAAAGACTGGTGGGGAAGGGTTCCTACGCGAAGCCCGGGGGGCCACTGCACCGCGCCCTGTTCCCAGGGGGCATGTCTACAAGGACCTCCCAGCCTCACTTGGCCCCTCTCTTCATGCCCACCGCTGACAGGCAGGGGATGGGGTGGGTTTCTAGGTCAGGCCCTGGCGGGTCTCGCGCGACTTTCTTTCACGTCACGGGGGGAGGAGGTTGCTCATTCCCGTTACAAATTTGGGTGCACCGTGGTGTTTTCTCCTGCCCTCTTCGGCTTGGAGAGGTGGGGTGAAGCCGGCACCCTGGGTGCGGTGACGACCCTTTCCAGCACTTATTCTCCATCCTCTTTTCCAATCTACCCTGGGGCACAGCCTCCGGGGCTGGGACGGGGTCGGGAAGGGGAGAGAGAGAAGATAGGTTGGTGAGGAAGGGTTGCTCCACCAAGACTGGGGTGCCGCTCCATGGCGCCCTGTTCCTAGGGGGCGTGTCTAACGTGACCTCCGAGAGTCACTTGGCCCCTCCCTTCCTGCTGTCCGCTGCCTGGGTTGGGGCGTCTTGGACTGGGAGGTCGATCCCTGGCGAGTCTCCCATGCCTTTCCTTTCCATCGCCGTGAGAGGAGGCTGCTCGTTCCTGTTACGAAGTTGGAGGTCGCAGTGGTGCTTGATCCTGCACTCCTTGGCTTGGAGGGGCAGGGAGAAGCCAGCACCCTGCGGTCAGTGACTACCCGTTCCCACACTTCTTCTCCATTCTGCTTTCCACTCTGTCCGTGGGCACAGCCTCCAGGGCTGAGAGGTATCAGGAAGGGGAGAGAAAGAGGAAAGTTCGTTGGGGAAGTGTTGCTCCGCCACGTCCGGGGTGCCGCTCCGTGGTGCCCTGTTCCTAGGGGGCGTGTCTAACATGACCTCCGAGAGTCACTTGGCCCCTCTATTCCTGCTGGGCCCCGCCGGTAGGGGTCCGGATGGGTGGGAGGTTCGTCCCTAGCGGGTCTTGCTCGCCTTTCCTTCCAGTCGCGGGTCCCGGAGGGTGCTTGTTCCCGTAAGAAGGTGGTTCACCTTGGTGATTGATTCTGCCCTCCTTGGTTTGGAGGGGTATGAAGAAACCGACACCAAATTGGGTGTGACGATCCTTTCCCGCACTTCTACTCCATCCTCATTTCACTCAGCCCAGGGACACAACCTCCGGGGCTGGAAAGGGTCGGGAAGGGGAGAGAGAGAGGAAAGGTCGGTGGGGAACGGTTGCTCTGCCGCCCGGCGTGGGGCGGGTTGGGCTGGGAGGTCCGTCCCTGATGAGTCTCCCATGCCTTTCCTTTTAGTCGCGGTGAGAGGAGGGTGCTCGTTCCTGTTATGAAGTTGGGGATCGCAGTGGTGGTTGATCCTGCCCTCTTTGGCTTGGAGCTGCGGGGAGAAACCGGCACCCTGTTGGCAGTGACGACACTTTCCTGCACTTTTTCTCCATCCTCTTTAACATTCTGCCCTGGTGCACAGTCTCCGGGGCTGGGACTGTGTTAGGAATGGGTGAGAGAGTAAAGGTCAAAGGGGAACGGTTGCTCCACCAAGCCTGCGGGGCCACTCCATAGCGCCTTTTTCCCAGGGGGCTTGTCCACCGGGATCTCTGAGACTCATTTGGCCCCTCTCTTCCTGCTGTCCACCGCCCGGCATGGGGCGGGATAGGGGGGAGGTCGGTCTCCGGCCGGACTCGCACTGCTCTTCTTCCCATCGCGGGGCAGGTGCGTGCTCGTTTCCCTTAGGAATGGGAGGTCGCCGTGATGGTTGATCCTTCCCTCGTTGTCTTGGAGGCACGGGGAGACTCCGGCACCTGGTTGGGGATGACAACACTTTCCCTGCACTTCTACTCCATCCTCTTTTCACTCAGCACTGGGGCACCGCCTCCGGGGCTGGGACGGGGTCGGTAAGGGGAGAGAAAGAGGAAAGTTCAGTGGGGAAGTGTCACTCCGCCAAGCCCGGAATGCTACTCCTTGGCACCCTGTTCCCAGGGTGCTTGACCAACTTCACCTCTGAAAGTCACTTGGCCCCTCTCTTCCTGCTGGGCACCACCTGGTGGGTTGCCTTGTTTGGGGGGGGGTCGGTCCCTGGCGGGTCTTTCACACCTTTCCTTCCCGTCGGAGTTGCAGGATGTTGCTTGTTCCAGTTATGAAGAGAGTGTCAACATGGTGATTGATCCTGCCCTCGTTGATTTGGAGGGGTGTGAAGAAACTGGCACTCTGTGGGGGGTGACGAATTATTCCCGCACTTCTACTCCATCCTCTTTTTACTCAGCCCTGGGACTCAGCCTCCAGGAATGGGAAGGGGAGAGAGAGAGGAAAGGTCGGTTGGGAAGGGTAGCTCCACCAAGCCCTGGATGCGCTCAGTGTTGCGTGTTCCCAGGGGGCATATCCACCAGGACCTCAGAGCCTCGCTTTGCCCCTCTCTTCCTGCACGCCGCCGACAGGCAGGGGATTGGGTGGGGATGGAAGTTCGGCCCTGGTGGGTCTCGCGTGACTTTCCTTCCCAACACAGGGGGAGGAGGGTGCTCATTCCTGTTACAAAGTGGGGTGTCGCCGTGTTGGTTGCTCCTGCCCTCTTCGGCTTTGAGGGGCAGGGTGAAGCCGGCACCCTGTGGGTGTTGACGACCCTTTCTCGCACTTCTTCTCCATCCTCTTTTCCACTCCACCTGGGGACACAGTCTCAGAGGCTGGGAAGGGCTCGGGAATGGGAAAGAGAGAGGAAAGGTCGGTGGGGAAGGGTTGCTTTGCCAAGTTTGGGGGCCCGCACTGCGGCGCCTTGTTCCCAGGGGGCTTGTGAACCTGGACCTCTGAACGTCACTTGACTCCTCTCTTCCTGCTGAACGCCTCCCTGGCCGGGAACGGGTTGATGGGGGAGGTCGGTACCTAGTGGATCTCTCACGCCTTTTCTTCCCTTCGCGGGGGCAGGAAGGTGGTCGTTCCCCTTTGGAAGAGGGGGGTCACCATGGTTGTTGATCCTGCCCTCCTGGTCTTGGAGGGGTGGGTAGAAGCCGGCAGCCGGTGGGAGGTGAAGACCCTTTCCTGCACTTCTACTCATTCCTCTTTTCACTCCGCCTGGAGGCATGCCTTCCAGGGCTGAGACGGTGTCAGGAAGGGGAGAGAGAGAGAAAAGGTCTGTGGGGAAGCGTTCCTCCACCAAGCCCAGGGTGCCGCTTGAAGGGGCCCTGTTCCCAGGGGACGTGTCCACCGGGACCTCCCAGCATCGCTTTGCCCGTCTCATCCTGTTGGTGCTGCCAGACAGGGGGCATTTTCAGGGGCGGAGATCGGTCCCTGGCGGGTCTCGCGTGCCTTTCTTTCCCGTCGCCGAGGCAACAGTGTGCTCTTCCCCGTTACAAAGTGGGGGGTTGCCATGGTGGTTGATCCTGCCCTTTTTGGCTTGGAGGGCCGAGGAAAATCCGGCAGCTGGTGGAGTGTGATGACCCTTTCCCGCACTTGTTCTCCATCCTCTTTTCCAATCCACCCTGGGGCACAGCCTCCGGGGCTGGGATGGGGTTGGGAAGGGGAGAGAAATAAGAAAGGTTGGTGTGGAAGGGTTGCTCCACCCAGCCCGGGGTGGCGCTCCGTGGCGCCCGGTTCCCAGGAGGGGTGTCCATCGGAACCTCCAAGAGTCACTTGGCCACTGTCTTCATGCTATCCGCCGCCCGGCAATGGTCAGGGTGGGGGGGAGGTCGGTCTCTGGCAGGGCTCGCATCCTTTCCTTCCCATCGCGGGGGCAGGAGGGTGCTCTTTCCCTGTATGAAGTGGGGGCCGCTGTGGTGCTTGATCCTGCCATTGTTGGCTTGGACGCGCGGGGAGATGCCGGCACCTGGTTGGGGGTGACACTTTCCCTGCACTTCTACTCCATCCTCTTTTCACAGCTGCCGGGGCTGTTAAGGGGTTGGATTTGAGAGAGAGAGGAAAGGTCAGAGGGGAAGTGTTGCTCCGCCAATCCTGGGGTGCCACTTCCTGGCACCCTGTTCCCAGGGGGCGTGTCCAACTTGAACTCTGAGAGTTACTTGGCCCCACACTTCCTGTTGGGCGATGCCGGCTGGGGGCCGGATGGGGGGGAGGTCGGTCCCTAGCGGGTCTCGCATGCCTTTCCTTCCCGTCGCGATTCCAGTAGGGTGCTAGTTCCCGTTATGAAGGGGGTTTACCGTGGTGAATGATCCTGCCCTCTTTCTTTTTGAGGAGTGTGAAGAAGCCTGCACCCGGTATGGGGTGACGACCCTTTCCCACACTTCTACTCCATCCTCATTTCATGCAGCCTGGGGGAACAGCCTCCAGGGCTGGTAAGGGTCGGGAACAGGAGAGAGAGAGGAAAAGTCGGTGGGGAAGGGTTGCTCCTCCAAATCCGGGGGTCCACTCCACAGCGCCTTTTTCCCAAAGGGTGTGTCCACCGGGACCTCCGAGATTCACTTGGCCCCTCTATTCCTGCTGGCCTCCGCACGGCGGGGGAGGTGTGCGGAGGAAGGTCAGTCCGTGGCGGGTCTTGCACGCCTTTCCTTCCCGTCGCGGTTGAAGGAGGGTGTTCGTTCCAGTTACGAACGGGGGTCACCATGGTGATTGATTCTGCCCTCGTTGGTTGGGAGGGGTGTGAAGAAACCGGCACCCTGTGGGGGGTGACGACCCTTTCCCGCACTTCAACTCCATCCTATTTTCACTCAGCCTGGGGCCATAGCCTCCAGGTCTGGAAAGGTTCAGGAAAGAGTGAGAGAGAGAGGAGAGGTCGGTGGGGAAGTTTCGCTCTGCCAAGTACTGGATGCTCTCAGAGGCGCCCTGTTCCCAGGGGCCGTGTCCGTCGGGACCTCCCAGCATCACTTTGCCCCTCTCTTCCTGTTGGCGCCACCCGACGGAGGTGGTTTGGGGGGGGAGAACGGTCCCTGGCAGGTCGTGCATGCCTTTTTTTCCCGTCGATGAGGCAGGAGTGTTCTCTTTCCCATTACAAAGTGGGGGTTCGCCATGGTGGTTGATCCTGCCCTCTTTGGCTTGGAGGGGCGAGGAGAATCCGGCAGCCTTGGGGTGGTGACGACTCTTTCCCGCACTTGTTCTACATCCTCTTCTCCAATCCACCCTGGGGCACATTCTCCGGGGCTGGGATGGAGTCGGGAAGAGGAAAGGTCGGGGAGAAGGATTGCTCCAAACAGGCCGGGGTGCAGTTCCCTGCAACCCTGTTCCCAGGGGGCTTGTCCAACTTAACCTCCAAAATTCACTTGGTCTATCGCTTCCTGCTGGGCGCTTCCTGGTGGGGCGAATGACGAGGGGGGAGTTCGGTCCCTAGCGGGTCTCGCATGCCTTAACTTCCCTTCGCGGGTCCAGGAGGGTGCTCGTTCCCGTTATGAAGGGGGTTCACCATGGTGATTTATCCTGCCTTCTTTCTTTTGGAGGGGTGTAAAGAAGCCGGCACCCGGTTGGGGGTGACGACCCTTTCACTCACTTCTACTCCATCCTCATTTCGCTCAGCCCGGGGGCACAGCCTACAGGGCTTGGAAGGGTTGGGAACAGGTGATAGAGAGGAAAGGTCGGTGGGGAAGAGTTGCTCCCCCAAACCCAGGGGGCCACTCCACAGCGCCTTTTTCCCAGGGGTCGTGTGCACCAGGACCTCTGAGATTCACTTGGCCCCTCTATTCCTGCTGGCCTCCGCCCGGCGGGGGCGGTGTACGGGCGGAGGTCGGTCCGTGGTGGGTCTCCCATGCTTTTCCTTCCCGTAGCGGGTCCAGGTGTGTGCTCGTTCCCGTAATGAAGGGGGTTTACCGTGGTGAATGATCCTGCCCTCTTTCTTTTTGAGGAGTGTGAAGAAGCCTGCACCCGGTTGGGGGTGACGACCCTTTCCCGCACTTCTACTCCATCCTCCTTTCACTCAGCCCGGGGGCACAACCTCCAGGGCTGGCCAGGGTCGAGAAGGGGAGAGAGAGAGGAAAGGTCGGTGGAGAAGTGTTGCTCCACCAAGCCCGGGGTGCAGTTCCCTGGCACCCTGTTCCCAGGGGGCTTGTACAACTTGACCGCCGAAAGTCACTTGGTCGATTTCTTCCTGCTGGGCGCCGCCCAGCGGGGCGCTGGATGAGGGGGGAGTTTGGTCCCTGGCGGGTCTCCTGTGCCTTTTTTCCCGTCACGGAGGCAAGAGTGTGCTCTTTTCCATTACAAAGTGGGGGGTCGCCTTGGTGGTTGATCCTGCCCTGTTTGGCTTGGAGGGGCGAGGAGAATCCGGGAGCCGGTGGGCGGTGACGATACTTTCCCGCACTTTTTCGCCATACTCTTTTCCAATCTACCCTGTTGCACAGCCTCCGGGGCAGGGACGGTGTTGGGAACGGGAGAGAGAGAGGAAAGATTGGTGGGGAAGGGTTCTTACGCAAAGCCTGAGGGCCGCTGCACGGCGCCCAGTTCCCAGGGGGGGTGTCCACCAGGACTTCCGAGCCTCGCTTGACCCCTCTCTTCCTGCCCACCGTCGACCAGCAGGAAACGGGGTGGGGGTGGAGGTCAGGCCCTGGTGGGTCTCGTGCGCCTTTACTTCCCATCGCGGGGGGAGAATGGTGCTCATTGCCATTACAAATTGGGGTGCCACCGTGGTGGTTTCTCCTGCCCTGTTCGGCTTGGAGGGGCAGGGTGAAGCCGGCACCCTGTGGGCAGTGACGACCTTTTCCCGCCCTTGTTCTCCATTCTCTTTTCCAATCCACCCTGGGGCACAGCCTCCGGGACTGGGATGGGGTTGAGAAGGGTAGAGAGAGGAAAGGTCAGAGTGGAAGTGTTGCTCTGCCAAGGCCGGGTTGCCGCTCCCTGTCACCCTGTTCCCAGGGGGCGTGTCCATCTTGACCTCTGAGAGTTACTTGGCCCAACTTTTCCTGTTGAGTGTCCCCGGCTGGGGGCCGGATTGGGGGGAGGTCGGTCTCTAGCGGGTCTCGAGCGCCTTTCTTTCACGTCATGGGGGGAGGAGGGTGCTCATTCCCATTAAAATTGGGGTGCAGCCGTGGTCTTTTATTCTGCCCTCTTTGGCTTGGAGGGTTGGGGTGAAGCCGGCACCAGGTTGGGGGTGACGACCCTTTCCTGCACTTCTACTACATCCTCATTTCACTCATCCCGGGAGCACAGCCTTCGGGGCTGGGACGGTGTCGGGAAGGGGAGAGAGAGAGGATAGGTTGGTGGGGAAGGGTAGCTCCGCCACGCTGGGGTGCTGCTCCGTGGCGCCCGGTTCCTAGGGGTGCGTTTCCACAGGGACCTCCAATATTCACTTGGCTCCTCTATTCCTGCTGGCCTCCGCCCAGCGGGGGTGGTGTGCGGAGGGAAGTGGGTCCATGGCGGGTCTCGCGTTCTTTTCCTTCCCATAGTTGGGGGAGGATTGTGCTCCTTGCCCTTACAAATTGGGTTGCCACCTTGGTGGTTTCTCCTGCCCTCTTCGGCTTGGAGAGATGGGGTGAAGCCGGCACCCTGTGTGCGGTGACGACCCTTTCCCGCACTTCTTCTCCATCATTTTAACATTCCGCCCGGGTGCACAGCCACCTGGGCTTGGACGGGGTCTGGAATGGGAAAGAGAGAGGAAAGGTAGGTGTGTAAGGGTTGCTCTGCTAAGCCTGGGATGCGCTCAGAGTGCCCTAGTCCCAGGATTCATGTCCAACGTGACCTCTGAGAGTCACTTGTCCGCTTTCCTCCTGCTGGGCGCCGCCCAGATGGGTCAGGCTGGGGGGTGAGGTCAGTCCCTGGCCGGTCTCCCGGGTCTTCCCATTACGGGGGCAAAAGGTGCTGGTTCCTGTTACGAAGCTGGGGGTCGCCGTGGTGTTTGATCCTCCCTTCCTCGGCTTGGAGGGGCATGGAGAAGCCGGCAACCTGTGGGTGGTGACGACACTTTCCCTCATTTCTTCTCCATCCTCTTTAACATTCAGCCCAGGTGCACAGCCTCTGGGGCAGGGACGGGGTCGGGAATGGGAGAGAGAGAGGAAAGGTCGGTGGGGAAGGGTTGCTCCGCAAAACCGGGGTGCGCTCCACAGCGCCTTTTTCCCAGGGGGCATTTCCACCGGGACCTCCAAGAGTCACTTGGCCCTTCTCTTCCTGCGAGCCGCCACAGGGCGGGTGGCGGTGTGGGTGGGGAGGTCGGTCCCTGGCGGGTCTTGCATGCTTTTCCTTCCCATCTCGGGGTGAGGAGAGTGCTCATCCCGTTAAAATGTGGGGGATCACCGTAGTGGTTGATCCTGCCCTCGTTGGCTTGGAGTGGCTGGGAGAAGCCTTCACCCTGTGGGCGATGATGACACTTTCCTGCACTTATTTTCCATTCTCTTTTCTACTCCGTTCGGGGGCACAGCTGGCAGGGCTCGGAGGAGTCGGGAAGGAAAGAGAGAGAAGAAAGGTCGGTGGAGAAGTGTTGCTCCACCAAGCCCGGGGTGCCGTCCCCTGGCACCCTGTTCCCAGGGGGCTTATACAACTTGACCTCCGAAAGTCACTTGGTCGATTTCTTCCTGCTGTGCGCTGCCCAGCGGGGTGCTGGATGAGGGGGGAGTTTGGTCCCTGACGGGTCTCGCACGCCTTTCCTTCCCGTCGCGGTGGCAGGAGGATGCTTGTTCCAGTTATGAAGGGGACTCACCATGGTGATTGATCCTGCCCTCATTGGTTTGGAGGTCTTTGAAGAAACCGGCACTCGGTGGGCAGTGATGACCCTTTCCCTATAGCTGGATGCATGTTCGGAAGAGTGTTTACTCCACATTTATGCGAATAATGAACAGAGGGATTTCAAGATTTTTTTCATGAAATAAAGTAAGCCAAGCACCACAGTCTTTTCTGAGTTTGGCCTGGTGTTTGTGGTTCAACTCTGTTCCAAAATGCTGCAAAAATCACAGAACTTGGCCACACCGCACTGCTTCCCTTTCTGTCCATAGCAGGCCCCCTCAGTGCTCATCTGCACTCACCTCCAATGTATGGACCCAGTATGGACTCCATGTCTCTCATCAAATTCAAATTCCTTCCTCTAAGTTGACTGTGAACTTCAACACTGCCTTAGGCGAAGCCTTTCTCAGTTCACCTGTCATTGCTGTCCAGGCCCCAATGCTTCTGGGATTCTTGACTCCCTGTCTGAGCTCCAAGCACCACTTCCATAAGTTTGCCCCCATTTCTTACATCTTCCCTGAATCCGCCTTACAGCCTGGCTCTTTTGTATAGCCTGAAAGTCTCCTATGCCTGCACAGCTTTTGTGCCCTGCAAGAAACCCTGAGGGGCTAATATCCCAAAAGACACTGTGAGCATCTCTGACCGCTGTAGCGTGTATGACCCAGTAAATGGTGAGTGCAATCAATGGGGTGTGCATTGATGTTCTGATTTCTCCTTTTTCTTTTGTGATGTTGGGTGGAACCCATGCTAGCCACAGGCCACACCCCCGGGCCCCAAGCCACCGTGGCCCCACACATGGCCACACCCTCGAATGTCCAGTGGGACCTGGGCCCGCAAGTCAGGGCATGTGGAACAAGCGCTTTTTGAAAGTGGAGGGTTTTCATCCAGGAGGCTTCAGAAGAAGACCCGGCGCCATGGAAGAGGACATGCTTCTGCTGTCCTCAGTGTCCTGGAAAACCAAAAAACAGAATGTTGACACTGGAAGCAGCGGGGGAGGGCACACCGGGATCCTCTTTCTTGTTACTTTACTGGTGAGTTTTCCAATGTTCCCCGCATTGGACTTGTGAGGGTGGTAGTCCCCCTTGCATGTGGCTGGCCCAATCAGGCCTGCTGTTGGCGAATTTGACCTACCTGGCTTCAAACGGCAGAACTACAGGGTCTTGGGGAGCCAAGGCAAAAGGTGGGGAAGCTCCAGTGTGGGGAAGGGATGGGGGTGGTCATGTGGTTCCTGGTCAGGGGAGGCCTTCAGGGACCAGGAACAGTTGCTGGGTATGGGATGAATGGCTTGAGCATTGAGGACACAAGGTCAGGCAGTGGTTGTTGGTGCCAGGGCTACTGCAGCAGAGGCATGTTGCATGATTTTGCAAGGTGTACCTGCAAGGGGGAAGGAATGGCCCTCGATTGTTCACACAGCAATTTTCCATGTAAGGTTGGGAAGTATAGAGGAAGAAGCATCCCAAAACTGGACTGCTGTGCTGCACTGCTTTCACTGACTCCGTGTCTTATTTGTGGATGATGGAAGTTTTTGGCCTCCTGAAGCATGGCTGCATTGACCTGGTTTGAGCCTGGACTTGTGTGCGCCAGAAGCCAGAGCTGCCGTCCTGTAAGGCTGGTCCCAGCATCAGGTAGTGAGGCTTGCAGTGTGCCCAGAGGTATAGGGAGGGTATGTGAGTGAAGCTAGGAGAGGGCTGAGAAGGCCAGGAGAGGTGCTGGGTTCAGAGGCGATATGAATAGCCTCAATAAGATTAAGAGAGGCACTCTTTGTTGGTGCAGGAGATAGAGACTGAGGGGTAGCCTGATGTTTCTGGGAGTCTTAGTTTGTGCTTGGTACCTTCCTTTGGGATCCAGGTAGGGATGGGTGTCTCTGAGTTGGGGAGTGTGCATGGGTGTTGGAAAGGCCATTGCAGGTTGGTTGAAGTATTTTGTGGGAAGCGTAAAGAGACCAGTGTCCAGGGCACCTGAGCATTGTTTTCAAGAAATGTGTTGAAGGCTTGAATTGCATTTTCAATAGAGAGAGCATGTACTACTCCTTACATTTGACCAAAACCCATATCCTCCTATTGGTATGTGTGTGACTGTATTAAACTGTATTTCTAATTCATGGTGATTTTGACATTTTACCTTTTCTTATTTCAGAGATAGGTAACGATTTAATCTTAGATATAGTGTTTGTGAGTCTGTGGGGGAACGTGCAAAAGCGTGTGCTTCCACACAGCCAAGGTTTCCTTGAGCTGAACAACCAAAATGTGGCCCTAAAGACTTTTTGTGACACTACATTTTTCTTGTTCATTCTTTCCATTTTGACCCATAACCAAAGGTCCCTCCACTGCTATATGTCGGCACGGTGTGCAACATGACACTTTGGTGATGATATGCGGTATTCTGTTCAATATGTATTCAGGCTCAAGGCTTCTGAGTCCGTTCAGTTTGCCTTAAAAATATGGGAGATCCGTAAAAAGCCGAGCCTGCTAAGTTGTTGCTTTTTTTTCTGTCTGATTCCAATTGAGTGACTTCAGCAAACTTTTGAGTGTGGCAAAACAGAGGATTTTCCTATATGCATATACGTGGAATATTCACCAACTGCAAAGATCATTTGTCTTAGTTCTTACTCATCCTTCATTGGAAGATGGAACACAATTGTTCATTTGACATTCCTGTGCATATCTTACACTCGTTAATGTTGATGCTGGGACCCAAGCTAGGGAGTTGGAGTTGGAGATGTGTTCTCCACAAGCCACCTCTGCTCCTTGGCCATGGAGCTTGGCCAAAAGCTCTGCAGATATCTCGAAGGAAATCCAAGCAGAAAGGCCTGGTGTCTCCGAAGGTTTAGGTTCTGAGATTCTCACCATTTGCCCCAGGTCTTTCAAATGGTTAATACTTAATTACCAAGGTAATGGCATTAGCAGGAGGAACCTTTGAAATGGAGTTAGTTCATGACAGAATGTCCCTCACGAATCGACCACAACCCTTCCAGAACATAACTGAGGGCATAGGAAGTTTTTCCTTGCACTTTGATTATACTCAACAAGCATGCATGTTCAAAAACAGAAAGCTCACAGAAATTCACCAGGCACCCATTTCTGGCCATGATTTGATGTTGCAATTCCCTGCTTGCAAATCCCTGAGAAGTAAATGTCCACTGGGTGCAAGCCAGGCAATCTAAGTAACAGTGCTATTGCACGTGAGTGAGGTGAGTGTTTGAAACGGAGAGTAAGAGATAATGGAGAGAAGAGATGGGATTTGTGGGGCCACTGGAAGTTGCAGCTGTGGCACCTGCTGGTGGTGCCAGGGTGTACCAAAGTAACTACACATGCATCAACCTTTTGTTTTCTTCATGGAGGTATGTGATCATGCATGGAAAGACTGAGATGGGAAAGTTGGGACAAGAGAGATGAGAAAGTTTTGAAATCAAGGGTTGTGTCTTGGTCCTAGGACTGCAGGTACGTGGGTGAACACATTACGTGGACAGATGACAACGGATGTGGTTCAGAAGAGTGTCAAGAGAAGATTTGTCGTTAGGATAAGCAAACCTTCAACAGGAGTAGATAGAGATCAGGATGCAGGTGTGTGTTTCCCAATGGGTCCAATAGCTGGATGCATGTTTGGAAGAGTGTTTACTCCACAGATATGCAAATAATGCAAAGAGGGAGTTCAAGAATTTATTCTGGAAATGTTGTAAGCCAAGAACCACGGTCTTTTCTGAGTTTTCTCTGGTGTCCCTGAGTCAAGTCTGCTGCAAACTTCTTCAAAAATCACAGAACTTGGCCACCCCGCACTGCTTCCCTTTCCGTCCATAGCAGGCGCCCTTAGTGCTCATCTGCAATCACCTCCAATGTATGGACCTAGTATAGAATCCATGTCTCTCATCAAATTCAAATTCCTTCCTCTAAGTTGACTGTGAACTTCAACACTGCCTTAGGCGCAGCCTTTCTCAGTGCACCTGTCAAAGCTCTCCAGGCCCCAATGCTTCTGGGATTCTTGGCTCCCTGTCTGAGCTCCAAGCACCACTTTCGTAAGTTTGTCTTCATTTCTTACATCTTCCCTGAATCTGCCTTACAGTGCGGCTCTTCTGCATAGCCTGAAAGACTCCGATACCTGCACAGCTTTTGTGCCCTGCAGAGAACCCTGAGGGGCAACTATACCAAAAGACACTGAGCATCTCTGAGCACTGTAGCGTGTATGACTTAAAATGCTGAGTGAAATCAGGGGGGTGTGCATTGATGTTCTGATTTCTCCTTTTTCCATTGAGACAGGGGGCGGAACCCATGCCAGTCAAAGGCCACATCCCTTGCCCCAAGCCACTGTGGCCCCGGCAATGGCCACACCCTTGGATGTCCAGTGGGCCCTGAGCCCGCAAGTCAGGGCATGTGGAACAAGCGCTTTTTGAAAGTGGAGGGTTTTCATCCAGGAGGCTTCAGAAGAAGACCTGGCGCCATGGAAGAAGACATGTTTCTGCTGTCCTCAGTGTCCCGGAAAACTAAAGAACAGAATGTTGACACTGGAAGCAGTGGGGGAGGGCACACCGGGATCCTCTTTCTTGTTACTTTACTGGTGAGTTTTCCAATGTTCCCCGCAATGGACTTGTGAGGGTGGCAGTTCCCCTTGCATGTGGCCGGCCCAACCAGGCCTGCAGTTGGTGAATTTGACCTACCTGGCTTCAAACGGCAGACCTACAGGGTCTTGGGAAGCCTAGGCAAAATGTGGGGAAGGTCCAGTGTGGGGAAGGGATGGGGGTGGGCATGTGGTTCCTGGTCAGGGGAGGCCTTCGGGGACCAGGAACAGTTGCTGGGTGTGGGATGAATGGCTTGAGCATTGAGGACACAAGGTCAGGCAGTGGTTGTTGGTGCCGGGGCTACTGCAGCAGAGGCACGATGCATGATTTTGCAAGGTATACCTGCAATGGGGCAGGAATAGCCCTCGATTGTACACACAGCAGCTTTCCATGAAAGGTTGGGATGTATAGAGGAAGAGGCATCCCAAACCTGGACTGCTGTGCTGCACTGCTTTCCCTGACTCCGTGTCTTATTTGTGGGCCCTGGACGTTGTTGACCTTCTGAAGCATGGCTGCGTTGAACTGGTTTGAGCCTGGACTTGTGTGCACCAGTAACCAGTGTTGCCGTCCTGTAAGGCTGGTCCCAGCATCAGCGAGAGAGGCCTGCAGTGTGCCCAGAGGTAGAGGGAGGGCATGTGTGTTAAGCTAGGAGAGGGCTGAGGAGGCCAGGAGAGGTGCTGAGTTCAGAGGTGATATGGATACCCTCAATAAGAGTAAGAGAGGCAATGTTGTTGGTGCAGGTGGTACAGACTGAGGGGTAGCATGATGTTTCTGTGAGTCTTAGTTTGTGCTTGGTACCTTCCCTTGGGATCCAAGTAGGGAAGGGTGTCTCTGAGTTAGCGAGTGTGCAGGGGTGTTGGAAAGGCCATTGCAGGTTGGTTGAAGTATTTTGTGGGAAGCGTAAACGGACCAGTGTCCAGGGCACCTGAGCATTGTTTTCAAGAAATGTGTTGAAGGCTTGAATTGCATTTTCTATATAGAGAGCATGTACTACTCCTTACATTTGACCAAAACCCATATCCCCCTATTGGTATGTGTGTGACTGTATTAAACTGTCTTTCTAATTCATGGTGAATTTGACATTTTACCTTTTTTTATATCAAAGATAGGTAATGATTTAATCTTAGATATAGTGTGTGGGAGTCTATGGGGGAACGTGCAAAAGCGTGTGCTTCCACACTGCTAAGGATTCGTTGAGCTGAACGATCAAAATGTGTCCCTAAAGACTTTTTGTAACACTACATTTTTCTTGTTCATTCTTTCCATTTTGACCCATAACCAAAGGTCCCTCCACTGCTATATGTCGGCACAGTGTGCAACATGACACTTTGGTGATGATAAGTGGTATTCTGTGCAATATGTATTCAGGCTCAAGGCCTCTGAGTCCGTTCAGTTTGCCTTAAAAATGTGGGAGATCCGTAAATAGCCGAGTCTGCTAAGTTGTTGCTTTTCTTCAGTCTGATTCCATTTGAATGACTTCAACAAACTTTTGATTGTGGCAAAACAGAGGACTTTCCTTTATGCATATGCATGGACTACTCATCAAATCTAATAATCATTTGTCTTAGTTCTTATTCATCCTTCATTGGAAGATGGAACACAATTGCTCATTTGACATTTTTGTGCATTTCTTACACTTGTTAATTTTGATGCTGGGACCCAAGCTAGGGAGGTGTAGCTGGAGGTGTGTTCTCCACATTCCAAATCTGCGTCTTGGCCATGGAGCTTGGGCAAAGGCTCTGCAGATATCTGGGAGGAAATCCAAGCAGGGAGGCCTGGTGTCTCCGAAGGTTTAGGTTCTGAGAATGTCACAGTTTGCCCCAGTTCTTCCAAATGGTTAAGATTTAATTACCAAGGTAATGGCATTAGCAGGAGGAACCTTTGAAATGGAGTTAGTTCATGAGAGAATGTCCCTCATGGATCGACCACAACCCTTCCAGAACAAAACTGAGGGCATAGGAAGTTTTTCCTTGCACTTTGATTATACTCAACTGGCATGCATGTTCAAAAACAGAAAGCTCACAGAAATTCACCAGGTACCCTTGTCTGGCCATGATTTGAGGTTGGAATTCCCTGCTTGAAAATCCCTGAGGAGTAAATGTCCACTGGGTGCAAGAAGGCAACCCAAGGAACAGGGCTTTTGCAGGAGAGTGAGGTGACTGTTTGAAATGGAGAGTAAGAGATAATGGAGAGAAGAGATGGGATTTGTGGGGCCACTGGAAGATGCAGCTGTGGCACCTGCTGGTGGTGTCAGGGTGAAACAAAGTAACTACACATGCATCAACCTTTTGTTTTCTTCATGGAGGGATGTGATCATGCATGGAAAGACTGAGATGGGAAAGGTGGGACAAGAGAGATGAGAAAGTTTTGAAATGAAGATTTGTGGCTTGGTCCTTGGACCGCAGGTACGTGGGTGAACACACTACGTGGACAGATTACAGTGGATGTGGTTCAGAATAGTGTCAAGAGAAGATTTGTCGTTAGGATAAGCAAACCTTCAACAGAAGTAGATAGAGATCATGATGCAGGTGTGCGTTTCCCAATGGGTCCAATAGCTGGATGCATGTTTGGAAGAGTGTTTACTCCACAAATATGCGAATAAGGAAAAGAGGGAGTTCAAGAATTTTTTCAGGAAATGTTGTAAGCCAAGAACCACAGTCTTGTGGCCCGGTCTCCCTGGGTCAAGTCTGCTGCAAACTTCTTCAAAAAACACAGAACTTGGCCACCCCGCACTGCTTCCCTTTACATCCATAGCAGGCGCCCTCAGTGCTCATCTGCACTCACCTCCAATGTATGGACCCAGTATGGAATCCATGACTCTCGTCAGATTCAAATTCCTTCCCCTAAGTTAGCTGTGAACTTCAACACTGCCTTAGGCGCAGACTTGCTCAGTGCTCCTGTCATTGCTGTCCAGGCCCCAATGCTTCTGGGATTCTTGGCTCAATGTCTGAGCTCCAAGTACCACTTTCGTAAGTTTGCCCCCATTTCTTACATCTTCCCTGAATCCACCTTACACCGTGGTTCTTCTGCATAGCCTGAATTTCTCTGATACCTGCACAGCTTTTGTGCCCTGCAGAGAATCCTGAGGGGCATCTATCCCAAAAGAAACTGTGAGAATCTCTGAGCGCTGTAGCATGTATGACTTAAAAGGCTGAGTGCAATTAAGGGGGTGTGCATTGATGTTCTGATTTCTCCTTTTTCCAAAGAGACAGGTTGTGGAACCCATGCCAGTCACAGGCCACACAACTCGCCCCAAGCCAATGTGGCCCCACCCAAGGCCACACCCTCGGAATTCCTGTGGGCCCTAGGCCCTCAAGTCAAGACACGTGGAACAAGCACTTTTTGAAAGTGGAGAGATTTCATCCAGGAGGCTTCAGAAGAAGACCTGGCGGCATGGAAGACATGCTTCTGTTGTCCTCAGTGTCCCGGAAAACTAAAGAACAGAGTGTTGACACTGGAAGCAGCGGGGGAGGGCACACCTAGGAAATCTTTCTTGTTACTTCACTGGTGAGTTTTCCAATGTTCCCGGCCGTGGCCTTGCGAGGGTGACAGTCCCCCTTGCATTTGGCGGGCACAATCAGGCCTCCAGTTGGCGAATTTGACCTACCTGGCTTACAAAGGCAGACCTACAGGGTCTTGGGGAGCCTCTTCAAAAGGCAGGGAAATTTCAGTGTGGGCAAGGGATGGGGGAGGGCATGTGGTTCCTGATCAGGGGAGGCCTTCGGGGACCAGGAACAGTTGCTGGGTGTGGTATTGATGGCTTGAGCATTGAGGTCACAAGATCAGGCAGTGGTTGTTGGTGCCGGGGCTACTGCAGCAGAGGCACGTTGCATGATTTTGCAAGGTGTACCTGCAATGGGGCAGGAATGGCCCTCGATTGTTCACACAGCAGCTTTCCATGCAAGGTTGGGATGTACAGAGTAAGAGGCATCCCAAAACTGGACTGTTGTGCTGCACTGCTTTCCCTGACTCCGTGCCTTATTTGTGGACGCTGGATGTTTTTGGACTCCTGAAGCATGGCTGAGTTGACCTGGTTTGAGCCTGGACTTGTGTGCACCAGTAGCCAGGGCTGCCGTCCTGTAAGGCTGGTCCCAGCATCAGGTAGTGAGGCCTGCAGTGTGCCCAGAGGTAGAGGGAGGGCATGTGAGTGAAGCTAGGAGAGGGCTGAGCAGGCCAGGAATTTGTGCTGGGTTCAGAGATGATATGGATAGCCTCAATAAGAGTAAGAGAGGCACTCTTTGTTGGTGCAGGAGGTAGAGACTGAGGGGTAGCATGATGTTTCTGGGAGTCTTAGTTTGAGCTTGGTACCTTCCCTTGGGATCCAGGTAGGAATGGGTGTCTCTGAGTTGGGGAGTTTGCAGGGGTGATGGAAAGTTCATTGCAGGTTGGTTGAAGTATTTTGTAGGAAGCGTAAAGAGACCGGTGTGCAGGGCACCTGAGCATTATTTTCAAGAAATGTGTTGAAGGCTTGAATTGCATTTTCAATACAGAGAGCATGTACTACTCCTTACATTTGACCAAAATCCATATCCTCCTATTGGTATGTGTGTGACTGTATTAAACTGTATTTCTAATTCATGGTGATTTTGACATTTTACCTTTTCTTATTTCAGAGATAGGTAACGATTTAATCTTAGATATAGTGTGTGTGAGTCTGTGGGGGAACGTGCAAAAGCGTGTGCTTCCACACAGCTAAGGATTCCTTGAGCTGAACGATCAAAATGTGGCCCTAAAGACTTTTTGTAACACTACATTTTTCTTCAATCTTTCTATTTTGACCCATAATCAAAGGTCCCTCCACTGCTATATGTTGGCACGGTGTGCAACATGACATTTTGGTGACGATATGCGGTTTTCTGTGCAATATGTATTCAGGCTCAAGGCCTATGAGTCCGTTCAGTTTGCCTTAAAAATGTGGGAGATCTGTAAAAAGCCGAGTCTGCTAATTTGTTGCTTTTCTTCGGTCTGATTCCATTTGAATGACTTCAACAAACGTTTGATTGTGGCAAAACAGAGGACTTTCCTTTATGCATATACGTGGAATATTCACCAACTCTAATGATCATTTGTCTTAGTTCTTATTCATCCTTCATTGGAAGATGGAACACAATTGCTCATTTGACATTCCTGTGCATTTCTTACACTTGTTAATTTTGATGCTGGGACCCAATCTAGGGAGTTGTACCAGGAGGTGTGTTTTCCACATGCCAAATCTGCTCCTTGGCCATGGAGCTTGGCCAAAGTCTCTGCAGATATCTTGGAGGAAATCCAAGCTGGGAGGCCTGGTGTCTCCGAAGGTTTAGGTTCTGAGAATCTCACCATTTGCCCCAGGTCTTCTGAATGGTTAAGACTTAAGTACCAAGGTAATGGCATTAGCAGGAGGAACCTTTGAAATGGAGTTAGTTCATGAGAGAATGTCCCTCATGGATCGACCACAACCCTTCCAGAACAAAACTGAGGGCATAGGAATTTTTTCTTGCACTTTGATTATACTCAACCAGCATGCATGTTCAAAAACAGAAAGCTCACAGAAATTCACCAGGCACTCATTTCTGGCCATGATTTGATGTTGCAATTCCCGTCTTGCAAATCACTGAGGAGTAAATGTCCATTGGGTGCAAACCAGGCAATCTAAGGAACAGTGCTATTGCAGGAGAGTGAGGTGATTGTTTGAAATGGAGAGTAAGAGATGATGGAGAGAAGAAATGGGACTTGTGGGGCCACTGGAAGATGCAGCTGTGGCACCTGCTGCTGGTGTCAGGGTGAAACAAAGTCACTACACATGCATCAACCTTTTGTTTTCTTCATGGAGGGATGTGATCATGCATGGAAAGACTGAGATGGGAAAGGTGGGACAAGAGAGATGAGAAAGTTTTGAAATGAAGATTTGTGGCTTGGTCCTTGGACCGCAGGTACGTGGGTGAACACACTACGTCGACATATGACAACGGATGTGGTTCAGAATAGTGTCAAGAGAAGATTTGTCGTTAGGATAAGCAAACCTTCAACAGGAGTAGATAGAGATCACGATGCAGGTGTGCGTTTCCCAATGGGTCCAATAGCTGGATGCATGTTTGGAAGAGTGTTTACTCCACAAATATGCGAATAAGGAAAAGAGGGAGTTCAAGAATTTTTTCAGGAAATGTTGTAAGCCAAGAACCACAGTCTTGTGGCCCGGTCTCCCTGGGTCAAGTCTGCTGCAAACTTCTTCAAAAATCACAGAACTTGGCCACCCCGTACTGCTTCCCTTTCCGTCCATAGCAGGCGCCCTCAGTGCTCATCTGCACTCACCTCCAATGTATGGACCCAGTATGGAATCCATGACTCTCATCAGATTCAAATTCCTTCCTCTAAGTTGGCTGTGAACTTCAACACTGCCTTAGGCGCAGACTTGCTCAGTGCTCCTGTCATTGCTGTCCAGGACCCAATGCTTCTGGGATTCTTGGCTCAATGTCTGAGCTCCAAGTACCACTTTCATAAGTTTGCCCCCATTTCTTCCATCTTCCCTGAATCTGCCTTACAGCCAGGCTCGTCTGGGTAGCCTGAAAGTCTCAGATACCTGCACAGCTTGTGTGCCCTGCAGAGAACTCTGATGGGCGAATATCCAGAGGACACTGTGAGCATCTCTGAGCGCTGTAGCGTGTATGACTTAAAATGCTGAGAGCAATCAAGGGGGTGTGCATTGATGTTCTGATTTCTCCTTTTTCCATTGAGACAGGGGGATGGAACCCATGCCAGTCACAGGCCACATCCCTGGCCTCCAGCCACTGTGTCCCCGCCCATGGCCACACCCTCGGATGTCCAGTGGACCCTAGGCCCTCAAGTCAGGACCCATGGAACAAGCACTTTTTGAAACTGTAGGGATTTCATCCAGGATACTTCAGAAGAAAATCCGGAGGCATGGAAGAGGACATGTTTCTGCTGTCCTCAGTGTCTTGGAAAACTAAAGAACAGAATGTTGACACTGGAAGCAGTGGGGAGGGCACACCGGGATCCTTTCTCTTCTTACTTCACTGGTGAGTTTTCCAATATTCCCGGCCGTGGCCTTGCGAGGGTGGCAGTCCTCCTTGCATGTGGCTGGCCCAACCAGGCCTGCAGTTGGTGAATTTGACCTACTTGGCTTCCAACGGCAGACCTACAGTGTCTTGGGGAGCCTCGGCAAAAGGTAGGGAAGCTCCAGTGTGGGCAAGGGATGGGGAAGGGCATGTGGTTCCTGGTCAGTTAAGGCCTTCGGGGACAAGGAACCGTTGCTGGGTGTGGGATGAATGGCTCAGAGCATTGAGGACATATAGTCAGGCAGTTGTTGTTGGTGCAGGGGCTACTGCAGCAGAGGCACGTTGCATGATTTTGCAAGGTGTACCTGCAAGGGGGCAGGAATGGCCCTTGATTGTTCACACAGCAGCTTTCAATGCAAGGTTGGCATGCATAGAGGAAGAGGCATCCCAAACCTGAACTGGTGTGCTGAACTGCTGTTCCTGGCTCCTAGTCTTTTTTGTGGACGCTGGATGTTTTTGGCCTCCTGAAGCATGGCTGCATTGATCTGGTTTGAGCCTGGACTTGTGTGCGCCAGTAGCCAGGGCTGCTATCCTGTAAGGCTGGTCCCAGCATCAGGTAGGGAGACCTGCAGTGTGCCCAGAGGTAGAGGGAGGGCATGTGTGTGAATCTAGGAGAGGGCTGAGGAGGCCAGGAGAGGTGCTGAGTTCAGAGGCAATATGGGTAGCCTCAAGACGGGAAGGAGAGGCACTCTTTGTTGGTGCAGGAGGTAGAGACTGAGGGGTAGCATGATGTTTCTTGGAGTCTTATTTTGTGCTTGGTTCCTTCCCTTGGGATCCAGGTAGGGATGGGTGTCTCTGAGTTGGGGAGTGTGCGGGGGTGTTGGCCAGGCCATTGCAGGTTGGTGGAAGTATTTTGTGGGAAGCGTAAAGAGACCGGTGTCCAGGGCACCTGAGCATTGTTTTCAAGAAATGTGTTGAAGGCTTGCATTGCATTTTCAATATAGAGAGCATGTACTAATCCTTACATTTTACCAAAACCCATATCCTCCTATTGGTAGGTGTGTGACTGTATTAAACTGCATTTGTAATTCATGGTTATTTTGACATTTTACCTTTTCTTATTTCAAAGATAGGTAACGATTTAATCTTAGATATAGTGTGTGTGAGTGTGTGGGGGAACGCTCATAAGCGTGTGCTTCCACAGAGCTAAGGATTCCCTGAGCTGAACGATCAAAATGTGGCCCTAAAGACTTTTTGTAACACTACCATTTTCTAGTTCATTCTTTCCATTTTGACCCATTACCAGTGGTCCCTCCACTGCTATATGTCGAAATGGTGTGCAACATGATATTTTGGTGATGAAATGCGGTATTCTGTGTGCAATATGTATTAAGGCTCAAGGCCTCTGAGTCCATTGAGTTTGCCTTAAAAATGTGGGATATCCGTAAAAAACCGAGTTTGCTAAGTGGTTGTCTTTTTTTTCTGTCTGTTTCCATTTGAGTGACTTCAGCAAACTTTTGATTGTGGCAAAACAGAGGATTTTCCTATACGCATATACGTGGAATATTCACCAACTGTAATGGTCATTTATCTTTGTTCTTACTCATTGTTTATTGGAAGATGGAAAACAGTTGCTCATTTGACTTTCCTGTGTATTTATTACACTTGTTAATTTTTATTCTGGGTCCCAACTATGGAGGTGTAGCTGAAAGTGTGTTTTCCACAAGCCAACTCTGCTCCTTGGCCATGGAGTTTGGCCAAAGGCTCTGCAGATATCTCAGAAGAAATCCAAGCAGGGAGGCCTGGTGTCTGCGAAGGTTTAGGTTCTGAGAATTTCACCATTTGCCCAGGGTTTTCAAATGGTTAAGACTTAATTACCAAGGTAATGGCATTAGCAGGAGGAACCTTTGAAATGGAGTTAGTTCATGACAGAATGTCCCTCACAGATCGACCACAACCCATCCAGATGAAAACTGAGGGAAGATGAAGTTTTTCCTTGCACTTTGATTATACTCAAGCAGCATGCATGTTCAAAAACAGAAAGCTCACAGAAATTCACCAGGCCACCATTTCCGGCCATGATTTGATGTTGCAATTACCTGCTTGCAAATCCCTGAGGAGTAAATGTCCACTGGGTGCAAGCCAGGCAATGAAAGGTACAGTGTTTTTGCACACCAGTGAGGTGAGTGTTTGAAATGGAGAGGAATACATGATGGAGAGAAGAGATGGGATTTGTGGAGCCACTGGAAGTTGCAGCTGTGGCACCTGCTGGTGGTGTCAGGGTGAAACAAAGTAACTACACATGCATCAACCTTTTGTTTTCTTCATGGAGGGATGTGATCATGCATGGAAAGACTGAGATGGGAAAGGTGGGACAAGAGAGATGAGAAAGATTTGAAATCAAGGGTTGTGGCTTGGTCCTGGGACCGCAGGTACGTGGGTGAACACACTACGTGGACAGATGACAACGGATGTGGTGCAGAAGAGTGTCAAGAGAAGATTTGTCGTTAGGATAAGCAAACCTTCAACAGGAGTAGATAGAGATCACGATGCAAGTGGGTGTTTCCCAATGGGTCCAATAGCTGGATGCATGTTTGGAAGAGTGTTTACTCCACAAATATGCGAATAATGAAAAGAGGGAGTTCAAGAATTTTTTCAGGAAATGATGTAAGCCAAGAACCACAGTCTTTCCTCAGTTTGGCCTGGTCCCTCTGGCTCAAGTCTGCTGCAAACTTCTTCAAAAATCACAGAACTTGGCCACCACGCACTGTTTCCCTTTACATCCATAGCAGGCGCCCTCAGTGGCTCATCTGCACTCACCTCCAATATATGGACCTAGTGTGGAATCCATGTCTCTCATCAGATTGAAATTCCTTCCTCTTAGTTGGCTGTGAACTTCAACAGTGACTTAGGCGCACTCAGTGCACCTGTCATTGCTGTTCAGGCCCCAATATTTCTGGGATTCTTAGCTCCCTGTCTGAAATCCATGCACCACTTTCATATGTTTGCCCCCATTTTTTCCATCATCCCTTAATCTGCCTTCCAGCCAAGCTTTTCTGGGTTGCCTGAAAGTCTCAGATACCTGCAAAGCTTTTGTGCCCTGCAGAGAACCCTGAAGGGCGAATATCCCAAAAGACACTGTTAGCATCTCTAAGCGCTGTAGCATGTATGATATAAAATGCTGAGTGCAATCAAGGGGATGTGCATTGATGTTCTGATTTCTCCTTTCTCCATTGAGACACGGGATGGAAACCATGCCAGTGACAGGCTACACCCCTCTCCCCAAGGCACTGTGACCCCACCCATGGCTACACACTCCGATGTCCCTTGTGCCCTAGGCCCTCAAACTTTTGTACTGCCAGGGAAATAATCAAAAGAGTCAAGAGGTTTCCAATGGAAATGGAGAGAATCATGAGCTATGATTTCTCAAACAGGGGCCTCATATCCACAATCTACAAAATCCTCAAAAATCTCAAATACAAAAACACAAACAAACCAATCAATAAATGGGCCAAAGAGCTAAATAGAAACTTCTCACCAGAAGACATTGATCAAGAAAATGAATACATGTGAAAGTGCTCC
This sequence comes from Aplodontia rufa, assembly GCA_004027875.1. Classification (NCBI taxonomy): domain Eukaryota; kingdom Metazoa; phylum Chordata; class Mammalia; order Rodentia; family Aplodontiidae; genus Aplodontia; species Aplodontia rufa. The sequence continues at coordinate 27,674 of PVKS010017015.1, forward strand.
AAATCACTAGTAATCAGAGAATTGCAAATGAAAACTACATTAAGATATCACCTTATGCCAGTCAGAATGGCAAAAATGAAGCAAATAAATAATAATAGATGCTGGAGGGGCTATGGAGAGATAAGCACACTAACACGCTGTTGGTGGAGCTGCAGACTGGTACAGCCCCTTTGGAAAGCAGTGTGGAAAATCCTCAAAAAACTAGGGATGAGCCCACCATAAGACCCTGCTATTCCACTCCTGTATATCTTTCCATGGGATTTAGAATCAGCACATCATAGTGACAGAGCTATATCTATGCTCATAGCAGCTCAATTTACTACTGCTAGACTATGGAAACAACCCAGATGTCCCTTACTGGATGAATGGATCCATAAACTATGTTACATGTATACCATGGAATTTAAAACGGTAATTAGAAACAATGATATTGGCGCTTTGAAGGTAAATGGATGGCTATGGAAGAAATTATGCTGAGTAAAATCAGCTTAACCCAGAGAACCTAGGGTCGAATGTCTCCACTCATCTGTGGAGGCTGAATATAGACCCTGGCCATTGGGAAAGTTGGTGTATTATCGTGTTAAATCCAGATTAGGTATAATGTTACACAACCTAACACTTTTTCAAAAAATATTTTGAGAAGGGGAAGGGTGGACAATGATTTGTAATTGGGGGGTTCACTTCTGGGGATATCCAGTGTCTATTCACATTTTATATTATTTTGTTAAAAACTTGTATGGTTGTTCAATAATAAATTTCTCAAGAAAAATGATAGTCATTTTAATTTTAAAAGTAAGTAGATTAAATGTAGTGAGTGCACACTATTAGATAGTTATCTGTATCTCCAAGAAAATAATTTTTGTCATCATTAACCTTACTGATCATTTTATTCCCTAAAATCATGAATTTTCTTGTTTTGTGTATCAAGTTATTAGAATTAAGAGCTAGTATTTATTTTGAATTCAACAAATTTTAATTTGCTCCAATTCTAAGATGACATTTTGCCTATAAGGTTCAGTGATATTAGGGTAAGTGAGTTTCTCTTTAAAATTTGCTTACTCACTTTTTCTGATTCACTTCATTGTAACCAGAGCCTCAGGCAAGATAATCACACATTCTACCAGTGTTCTTTCCCCTTTCCCTGTTCTTCTTTCTTGATAAGTTTAGTAGGTGAGAGAAGCAGGTCACTGAAAGCAAAACTTCTAAATGAGTTTGCTGAAATGAGAGGTGAATGAGAAATACTACCAAGTAAGTGAAAGCCTCTAAAATAGTTGGAGCCATTTGTTTCACATCTCATATGGTTCCCTTTGTGAAGTAATGAGTGCTTGGACAAAGTTTCTACATTTATTAATTGAGTAACAATTCATGTGCACTGAGCACCAACAGTTTGATGTCCTGAATATTTCTGGAAGACTTCCACCTCAGTTCACACCCACATAATTTCTAATTTGTTCTCTTGAATTCTACTGCTTTATCTCCATCTATTTATTCACATACCCCTCGTAGTCATTCTCCTCAAAATCTTTAATGACCTATCTTCAATGCGTATCTAACCATGAACCACCCTTTCAAATATTAGGGCCCCAATAAACTATGTTGTGCCATCTCATTATCTTCAGTCCTTCCTTCTCTCTGCCCTCTTCTCTGGCATTATCAATCTTGTGGTATATTCTTCCTCACCTTGCTTTCACTATCTGACAAGAAATAAAGTTCATTTAATACTCCTCTTCTCACTAATGCCTTCCATGCTTTTACCCTTTCTTGCCCTCTGTCAATGAACTTCAATCTTGAAATCGCCATTCATGTATTGCCTCCATAAGAGTTATCCCTGATAGCATTTTTTGCATAATATCCATAACTTAGCAGAAGCACCATAAACTAACTTAAATGACTTTTGAGGAAAACAGGTGGAAAGTTTGCACATAGATGACTTAAAAGTTTATCCCTTGGCTATGGAAGAGATCATGTTGAATAAAATTAGGTTAACCCAGAGATCTAAGGGACGATTGTTTGCACTCATCTGTGGAGGCGGGGACTAGACCATGGACAATGAGAAAGTTGGTCTATTAGCATGTGTTAAATCCAGACAAGATGTAATGTTTTACAACCTAATACTATTTTTTGAGATATAGTGGGAAGGGGAAGGGTGGGATAAGGGAGGGTAATTGGGGAGTTCACTCCTGGGGGTAATAGCAATATCCAAAATATATACACATTTTATATTATTTTGTTAAAATCTTGTAAGGTTGTTCAAAAATTAAAAAAAGAGAAAAAAATTTTATCCCTTCAGGGCTGGAGCAATAAAGATGGGCATATAAAGAAATAATTTACCATTCAAGGGCTAAAGACAACTTAAACATTCATAGAGTTATTAATGTAGAAAAAAGGAAAGACATGTGTTCTTTCTAGGAAAAAATAGGAATATTTTTTAAGATTTCACATAGTTGACAGCCTTTAATGGAGATAAAAACTATTCGATCAGTGAGTGGATGGACCCACTTCATGTGTGTAAAAATGTGCTCCAAGCTACAGTTCCTGAAAAGTGACAGTAACATTGGTTATCCTAAATAATGGATAACATGCTTAGTGGGCTGTTATTTAAAAACAGTTATAAGGCAGAGAACAGGCATACATGAATCAGGAAGCTTGGAGAACCGGTGCTATTTCTTTTCATTGTATACTCTTATTTTGCCATAATAAATGTATTAATACATAAAGGTTATATATCAGGCATGGTGGCACATGCCTGTAATCCTTGTGGGTTGGGACGTTGAGGCAGGAGAATTACAAGTTCAAGGCCAGCTTCAGCAACTCAATAATTTAGTGAGGCCCTGAGCAAGTTAATGATTCCCTGTCTCAAAATGAAAAATAAAAAGGGCTGGGTACATAAGGTTAAGCATCTCTGGGACCAGCTATTTGTATAAACACACACACACACACACACACACACACACACACAGCTTTTTTAAATTGTTTCAGGTAAAATGTGATGGGTCAATATATTCAATGCTTTGAATATATTTAACACATTAAAATAATTTGTTATAACTACCAAGAACACATTTAACTTAAGAATCTATAAAATCCATAGAATATACCCTAGTAGTTAGCAACACATGCTTGTGAATTTTGTTTTCAACTTGATAGGAAATTTTACATTTAAAGCATGTTCATCAAAAATTAATAGCAAACAAGGTGAAGTGATGTTTCTCATGCGGTATTGTTTCTGAGTATTTGTACTCTTATGTGGGTTAAATGAATTTGTAAGTGAATTTTTGTATGTTCAGTGAACTGGTGCCTTGCTGTGATTAGCTACCCCTCCACATGACTTATTGTATTTTTGCAGAATTCATATTATTTCCTGTAGCAGGAAATATTTACATAAATTCTTAATAGAGATAATTAAATTATTGTCAATATTTTTATCATTTTGTAGTTTCATAAAGACTGTCAGTTTTATCTGTGTTCCAATTACTTTAACTAAATAGATGGTTTTGTTTACAGAAGCTCAATTAGCAGTGATTACTGAAGAACACCAAAAACTGATTCACCAGCCAGTGGTATGTTACATTTGTACTGAATTTTACAGTTTAAAGTTGTTCACTTTGTTTTCATGATGTAAATTAGGCCAAATGAAATTAGCTTTCAGGCTTCCCCTTTTCTAATGAATATATTGCAATTTATATTTAATATTTAAGCATTTTTGTGATGCTGGGGAGTGAACCCAGAGCCTCACACAAATAAGGTTAGTGGTGAATCAAATACAGAGACTTAAAAAATATTTTAGTTGACTATTTCCACAGCCTACAGTAACTTGTGGATAAAATTCATCACTGAAATTATGGCATTTTTCTCTATATTGAATACACTTCCATTTATATAGGCTTCTATGTGATGAAGAGTATAGGCGGAAATTTTATGATCAGGTTGTGGGAAACTTTCTCAGTCTTTGCTCCTTAGTTACCTGAAGTCTTTCTATCATTCTTTGAAGTGTTCCATGAGCAAGGAATCTAATTAAGGCCTATACCTTGTGAGCTTAAAAGGCAAGGTTAACTTAGAGGACATTTCTTTTTTTTTTTCTTTCTTTATCCAAACTTTACTTTTCTTTTTATATATTCATGCTTTACATCTCTCTTTCAAGGCAATATTTATTTGTGCTGCTACAACAATATGCCTAACATTAAGTAATCTCAAACAAGTCAAGTCAATGCTACAAGACTCTATTTCAGAACAAACATGGACAGCAATTTCTCACAGTTCTGAAGGCTGGGAAGCTCTGGAGCAAAGCATAGGCAGGTTTGGCTGCTGATAAGAGCTCATCTTCCAAAGGGGCAGGGACACCAAGTCCATCAGCAAAGTACGAGAGCGCTCTCCTGAAGGAGCAAGGACATCACAGCCAGCAGAAAGTGCAAGAGGTCCTTAATGCTGGCTGAAGCCTCTTCTTTAAAGGCCTTCACCCCGCCCCCTCGAGGCCTCTCTACATTAGTTCGTTCATTGCCACACCTGGATTTAGAGGACATTTCTAAAGTGTGGCTATTAGCTCAGGAAAAGTTGTTTTGTTGATTTGATATAAATGGATTCATTTAAGCCAACTATCGAGTGCATTATGGGAATGAAGCAGAGAATTAGAAGGAATATAAAAATATATCTGAGTACGAGATTCCCAATAGTATTCTAATCATCAATGATTTCCAACATGAATATTAAATGTTTAGAAAGCAAATATATGTGTTTCCACACCTTTAAAACAGAACAGTCTCCCATGTTTTATTCAATTAGATTTTGCATGCTTTTTTTAGAAAGTTGGATAAGTTTTGGAATGTAAGATTTTATCATCTAAGTAGCACATACCCTCAGCTAATATCTGCTTTGGTATTTGATTCCAAAGCAGAAATCGATATTACCAGTACACTAAAATTTTAACACGTAAAACCAACAACCAACAAAAGACCTGGAGATATCATTTAAAAGAATGGCCCCTCTGGAAAGCAGTATGGAGAATCCTTAAAAAACTAGGCATGACTCCACCATACGACCCTGCTATTCCACCCCTGGGTATCTTTCCAGGGGACTAAGAATCAGCACATAACACTGACACAGGAATATCGATGTTCATAGCACCACAATTTACTATTGCTAGGCTATGGAAACAACCCCGGTGTCCCTCACAGGAAGAATGGATCCAAAAACTGTGGTACATTTATACCATGGAATATTACACAGCAATTAGAAACAATGACACTGCAGCCTTCGTGGGTAAATGGATGGTTATGGAAGGGATCATGATGAGTAAAATCAGCTTAACCCAGAGATCTAAGGGTCGATTGTCTCCACTCATCTGTGGAGGTGTGGACTAGACCCTGGACAATGAGAAAGTTGGTCTAGAAACATGAGTTAAATTCAGATAAGATGTAATGCTTTACAATTTAATACTATTTTTAAAGTTATAACGGGATGGGAAAGGGAGGAATAAGGGAGGGTAATTGGGGGGGCACTCCTGGGGACAGTTGCAATGTCCAGAATATATACACAACTTATACACATTTTATATTGTTTTGTTAAAATCTTGTAAGGTTGCTCAAAAATAAAAAAATTTAAAAAAAGAATGGCCTCACCTGAGGCTTCCCATTGAAATTGAATCATTAAGTTGTTACCTTGACCAAATCACAGTTATGATTTATACAACTTGGTGAAGTTTATGTGACCTATTTAATGAAAGCATGATGGAATTAATGGAGTTGTGTTCCAATCAATGGAACCATACTTGGTGGGTCATGACAGTCAGGACCTTTGAAGTTATCATTTAATATTTTTGTTTCTACTTCATTTTAAGTGGAAAATAGAGCTTAAATAGGCAACTACTTCCAAACCATCTAGCTGTCCAGCTTTGTTGATAGTTATTGATTATGGAATCTGGAAGGTAGTTCATTTTTCAGAGATGCATTTGAGCAACTCAGCAGTTTTATTCTGCCCCTCCTAAACATGGATAGTTTGCTTTTAATTTTCAGTGAGCACCATCCTCTTTCTTTAAATCTCCAGAATCCAAATGAGAAAAGTCAAAGGAAATGGAGGAAACAGGAAAACTAAAATTGCATTTTGCCTGAAGTTCAATAACATCACATTCTCTATGCTGCCTGTTCAATGTTAATTCAGGTACCTCAGAAGAGTTCACTTTCCATGTTTTCTAATTACTTTAGTCAGTCACATGGGAAGTGAAAATGATAGGTGGCCAAGAGAGGATGAAATTGAAGGACAAAATTAACAGTCACCCTTTTAAATTTCAGAATATGGCTTCCTTCACTCACATCTAAAAACATTTAGATAAAGGTAATGAGGAATTAAAGTAAGCACATACATACTATTTATGGAATGAAATCCTAACAGTTAAACTGAATCAGTTCTAAACTGAATGAAAACACAAAAGAATTTTTATTGAAAATTACTAGCTCTCTTAGAATCGAAATTTCATGACAGGTTGAAGAACAATGGATGAATCATGGAAAGCCAGGAAATCGAAACATTAGGAGAACTATGTGATGGTGCTGCTACTGCTGCTGATGTGTTCATCCAAAAAAGGGAGAACCCGAAACCTGACAATCAGCAGGTTGCCACCAAGGGCAAAGATGAACATGATCTGTAAGTTTATGGATGCATTATCCAGTAGATAATAGTTGTTCACATATAAAATGAATTCACCTTTAGGCTTTATTTATGAGTATCCAATTTAACACATTGACTAGCATTATTCACCTTTGCATGATCAGAATTATGTAGACTAAGAAGGTGATACTAATTATATTATTGATAAGATTATTCAAACATTAACAACCATGTTTGCAAGTGTGAGGAAAGAAACATGCTTATGTATTATCAGTAAATGAAATTGGACAATACATTTTGAGGGGCACTTTAGTACCATGTATCTAAATTTGCAATACATCACTGTTTTAATCAATTATTTCAATTCTAGAACTAAAACTTTCACGATCAGGAAACATAACTAACAAGTACTACATGCCCACATACACTAAGGATATTCACTATATATTATGTGTCAAAATGGGTGACCATATTTAATGCGTAAGATATGTGCATACAGGTAATGTATGCAATTTTTGCTTCAAACCTGCTTTGATAGATGTGAGAATACCTACTCCTGCTTCTTTTTGTAGTCCATTTGTGTGCAAAATTTTTTTCATACTTTTATCTTCCACATCTGAATGATACTATGAGATTAGTCTCCTGAAACCTGTATTTAACTGCATCTTGCTTTTTATTAATTGTACTCTGGTATATGTCTTTTATGAGAAGTTGAGAACATTACTATTCAATTTTCTTATGTGTATGTGTTTTACTTCCTGTCATTTTGATTATCTTTAGAGTAAATTTGGTCTTTATTCACATTGAGATGATTAGTCTTCTTTTTGCTTTTTATGTCTCTTCAGGCTCCTTTATTCTGGAACATTTACACAGCATTGTTTAACCTATTATAAAATGAACATTTTTTTCAGTGCATACAATGTTTATGGCTTCTTTAACATTGCTTCTATTTGCTGGCCTTAATGGATATATAATATTTTCTTTCCATGACGATACCATGTGTATCCACCTTTCTGCTTAAACGATTATCTCCTTTGAGTGAAATCTTAGAAGTAGGAGCACAGTGTCAAAGGGTGTGGCATTTTACATGCTAATCTAAATGACCAAGTGGATAGAGAATAGCTTTCCTAATTTATAATCTCACCATGAATGCGTCCATGACATTGGCATCCTTACCAACCTGATAGGTGAAAAATAAGATCTCAGTCTTCTAACAATGTTAGAAATGCACATTTTTTTGATAATTTTTATTGAGAAATTTATTATTGAGCAACTGTACAAGTTTTTAACAAAATAATATAAAATGTGAATAGATTCTGGATATTAGATTTACCCACAGGAGAGCCCCCAAATTACTGACCCTTATCCCTCCTTCCCCTTCTCACAATATCTCTAAAATAGTATTAGGTTGTATAACATTACACCTTTTCTGGATTTCACACATGATAATAGACCACGTGCAACTTTTTTTACTTTTGTTTTGGAATAGATGATCAGTTTTCTAATGATATTTATCTATTTGGGAGTATTGGGCTTTTTGTATGGGGTGGCATCTTCTGTGTGCAGTTTTCAAACTCTCAAAATTACTACGTATCATTGAAAAAAGTAAAAAGTAGCATAATATGGTAAAATGAAATTTGAAAATGTTTTAAATTTAATATTGGAAAAAGAATAAAGATAGATACAAATCTTGGAGTAATGAGAAAAAAGAAATAACAAAAAGTACTCAAAAATACAGGGCTTTTTGCAATGAATTGATCAAGTCTTTTGGCAAAGATGGATTGTAACCATTTACAATTAATATTGGTTTTATAAACATTGGTTCTGTGGCTGGGGGTTGTTATAACTTTGTGTTCCTCACTTAGCTTCCTGTTAATGAGCATAGGAGGCAAATATGATTGTATTAGAGCTCAATTTTCCTATCTCACAGTTGAGTATGATATCACAATTTGGGTACTCAGAAAGTGTGTATTTCTTTATTAGGGTTGTGTGGAATTTTAAAATGATACTTGCAATAGTTGGGGCATCGTCTTGCAAAACTATTGAATTTTGTTGGTAGATTCTTAAGATTTGATTCACAACCCATATTATAGGATATATGCTGATCTTTGACAGGCACCAGGGCCTCTAGGACCTCCCATAAAAACCATTTGTAGAGTATAGGAATAGACACTCTTCTGTGGCTACTTAATTTGTCTTCTCAATAGCTCTTTTGTGGAACAAAAAAGGGTAGATTCCTCCTCTGGTAGTGGAAGGCTGTGTCTGGATGGATATATCAATATCTATTGTTCAGTTACCAACTGGGATTTTTTTATTCAGTTGTTAATAACTTCCTTAATCCATTTCTGTCATTTCTTTATAATCACAGCTGTCCAACACTTATAGATATTTGTGGTACCATGTTTGACCATCTTCTTAGTCAGGAATAATTTCCATACCAACAGAAAGCTTTCTACTCTTGGAGCAAGCAATTTTTGTGTTTTCATATACTGAGCCACTTCCCCCCACCAAACCTGTGTCCATTAAAACCAGCCGTCCTCTCTAATCATGAAATTTTCTCAAGTCATTATTGCTTTAATTTGACCTCTTCACCCATGAACCATGCACAGTTAAGGTTAGTCTGAGCAACTTAGTGAAGCACAATACAAATTAGTGAAACCTGATCTTAAAAGAAAATAAAAGGAAGTCAGCAAATGTAGCTCCATGGTAAAGTGCCTCTTGGTTCAATTCCCAGTACCTGAGGGGAGAAAATATTTTCCACTGAGGTAGAGAATTACAATATTGTGTCTACACTTTACTTGTGCTTTCATTGGTGGCATTTATGATAGCTTGGGTGATGTTGAACTGTTGGAAGGAATCACTAACAGCATTCCATTTCAAACCAATAAAATAGAAATGTATAAAATGTAACATAAATAATGACTGTCAAGACATGAAGTATTTCAATATCTGAAACTAAAAGACCAAAGGTGATTTATTATTTTACATTTTAAGAGAGAGATATGCTGGTCAGTTTCAGTCTCTTCTAACATAGCAGTTGGCTTACGTCATACAGGGTTTTGACAAAAGTGCTGTTTCAAGATGGGCCAACTTCTGGAAGGTAAGTGTGCTGACCTCTGGGAAGAGTGGAATTTCAAGATCAGCCAATATTTATAAGGTCAACTTTCTGAGGTAAGAGGTTTGACTTCTGGGAAGAGTGAACTTTCAAGAAGAATCAACCCTCAGAAGGTAAGTTGGTTACCAAAGGTAGCAGCATGATTCTTCAAGTGATACCCTTGATGATCGGTTGGTGGTGAAGATTTATTTATTGGAGTGAGCCTCTCTGATTGGCTGTATTTTAAGAAGCAAATGAGTGTCTAGTTGTCAAGTGAGGCACAGGTCATAAATTGAAAATATAAGTTTAAAAGTTGTTTGGGTGGTTACTTTTTTCCATTGCTAATGGTCTGTTCTTTGAGAAGAGGTAATCTTACCCAAATGTTTTCTTATTGAAGTCACTTTCCATCACCTGTTCAAAATGAAAGATATTTCATATTCTGGATTTGTAAATTACTTTTGAAATTTCACTCAAGAATGTTGGAACCGAGATAAGGCAAGGACGATTCTAACCATTTAAAAGTATGTCACTTTATATATTATATTCAGATATATAAAAATTTTCTTCATAAATATGAGAATTATGTCACTGTACTTAGGATTTGTGGAAAAATATAGTACCCAGAAGAGAAGTAAGGGGCTGGGAGATGGGAGGAGAGGTAGAGGGGTTCAGGGTAGTGAGGATATTAACCAAATTATATTGCTCTATTGTGTGCAACTAGGAATACATGACAACAAATCCCATCATTATGTACAATTATAATGCACTATAAAAACTTAAAAATAAGTATTTAAATCTCTTTCTTAAAATTATCACCACTTTATCCATTTAGACTGTCTTAATAATAATAGAATCTACCTATCTTTGCATTTATTTTTTTACAAATAGTTGTTGTCATTTGTTTGATTTTGGCACTGTGAGTAACTCCGGATCTGCTATTCCTGTTGTAATCTCCCAGGGGTGTTTTCAGGTTCTTAGCAATTTGTGCAGGTCCATGATAGTTTTCAAAAACTCCTCAGGTTTATTCTGTGTGTAGTAATAACATTGATCTCTTGGTAAATCCAGCTAGTTTGTTAATGTTAGTTAAGTGGCCCAAACTCCATGCAAGTTTTCAAATCAATTTATTTTCCAACAAAATCACAAATTATTAGAGAAATGCTAGTTTTGAACTATAAAATAATATTTGGGTAGAGGTTTCCATCATTTCTTCTTTCATGTTCTGCATCATACTAATTTAAGTTTCATCTGAATTATGCATTGTTATTTTTATAAACAAAACGGAAAACCTAGCCCAAATGTAATTAATGTGCTCAGGTCTGACGGTTAAGCCTCCTTGGCCATTTAGTGTAACATGCAAGTTTAGAGCAGCACTGATCTCTTCTGCTTTGCTACTAGAGGTAGTTTACACTTTTCCTTTCAAGGCCCTAGGAAACACTTAGTGCCATGGATGCAACTTTTGTACTTTGATCCTGTTTTCCAAGCAGTATTATTTGTCCCTACAACTTTGTTCACTCATCTCTTCTTGTTTTCAGATGCAAATTTTCATATATGTATTCTTCTATGTCAAATTATATAAGAGTTGTAGATTTACCCATGTCTTGAGGCAGGGGATTCTGATTTTATTGTAGTGAGCTGACACTTCACTACATCTTTTTAAAATTAGCTTTATTTAGTTGAGAAACTTGGATAAGAGAATTATACTTGTCTTAAAGTACACTACGATTCTGATTCTCCTGTGATTCAGAACAGCATGTTGTGTCTGCTGATTTGTGGTCATGTACCCTATCTGTTGCACATGCGCAGCCTTTGAATTAGGATAATAGCCAAGAAAAGGAAAAATGCATTTTCTGAGGATTGCTGTTTGTGATGTTTCAAAACCAAGTCATCTCAGAAAAGGAACAATGATTATTCATAGTTTAAAAATTTCAGCAGGCTGGTGAGAATATTGGAAATATTTAGCATGATTGGCTCATACTTTTATCATGAGAGGTTGAAAATATGGGAAAGCACACAAGATCCAAAGTTTTCTAAATTCACTTTTCTACATTTTCATTGATCCGTTTATTTATACATGATGTGATTTATCGTTACATATTTGTATGTGCATGTAACATAACAATATGGTTTGTCCACTATCACTCTGTCAGCACTTACCCCACTCTCGCTTGCTCAAACCCATGTTCCTTTTCCTCTGCTACTCTTTGTTTAATGTTTTATTGGTTTTTTAGTTATTCTTGAAAATAGACTACAGTTTTTTCTTTTTAAAAAATGAGAGAGCAAAGGTAAAAAAGAGAAAGCGAAAATGAATTTTATTTTTTAATCAGGCTTTTGTCTCTCCAACACTTAGTTGTGTGTGTGTGTCCTGGAGATTGAACCTGGATGTATGTGAATACCAGCCATGCACTCCAAGTGCTGAGCCAGCACTCAAGCCCCAATAGAACACACTTTTTGTTTCTTTATTTGAAGAATGAATGAATGAAGATTTAGGACAAAAAATTTTTTTTGCAAAAATTTTGTTGGGATTGTTTGATGGTAGAATAATTACAGATCATTTTAATGTATTTCAACTAGTGTTCCTGCCTAGCTTATGAAGGAATTAAAGAAAACTGAAGAGGAACAACCTATCCCACTATTGTGTGATAAGGGTGATTCTCTAGCTGGTGGTCGATTGCAAAGGAAGCATGTGACAGTTTACGTGAAACATAGGAGGTTGCAGAAAATTAAAATTGATGACCTGTCGATGATGAGTCTCTAATGATGTAGCCTGAAATCTATTACAGATAAGCAAGCACCACAATGACCTTTCCCTAAACCACAAATCTTTACTTACATAGAAAAGCAATGGGCAGGATTTGTACCCCAGGCACTACTTTTTTGTCTGCTAATTTAGTGCTGATAATGCACTTAATGTTTACAAAGTTTCCCTGAATTTATATCATCCTGTATAAAGAGATTTTAGAATGTACCACAGTGGATAATTCCTTAGTGACTTCATGTAACATGCACAGATGTTCAGCTTATAAAATGAGGTTAAATTTTCAGTTTCTTGCAATTATTCCTGTTGTAAAATTCAAAATTTCATACATGTAGAAATTTGCATATTTGATTAGTCTGAAATACCCTGAATCAGATGAGATTTATCACAGAAAATATACTGCCCTTAAAATATTTAGTCCTGTTGTGGTCAATATTAAAATTGTAGACTAAAGGGTGAAAACAGTAATTCATAAATAACTCAGAAATTTCAAAAGCTCTTTTAGCTTAGTTTATAATTTAATGAATGTATTAATACCTTGGTTGAATATCTTTTTATTGGCCCATGAGAGTCACTAACATACCTTACAGTGTATTAAATGGAAAGAATAATTATTATGAAAGAAAAACTGCACATAAAACTAATTAGGTCATCTTTAATACTGCCACTTCCTTTTGATGCCCTTGAGAGAAGGGTTTCTATTCACAGATTAATTTTTTTCCTTTCATTCTTTTACCTCGTTGTACTAGGGGATCATACCCAGGACCTGAACATTCTAGGGCCTCCACCAGTGAAATGCTGTCCCATTCTGCCTTTCATTCTTGAACTCACTTCAGTAATTTTCATTCATCCCTTCCAAAATGGATTTTCTAAGATTCCACAGACTTTAACTTGACAAAATGTTGCTGTAATTTCTTTGACCTCACTTGTTTCAACCATTCAGCAACATCTGACCCATTGGAGAACTGCTCAGAAACACTTTGTTCCATTGTTATCTTTCCTGGTTACCTTTCCTTCACCTGGTTTTCCTCTAACTTTCTTTTCCATCCTGCTCTATCTATTTTTCCGTATCCCCTTTGGGTACAAGTGGAGGATCACAGGGCTCAATCCCTTGTATTTTTTCTCATGACATTTATTTCTATAGTACTACTAAATTTTTCCTAATTTTTTCTCCAGTCCATATCTCTCTCCATAACTTGAGACCTATATCTCAAACCACATGCTTGACATTTGTCTTTGGTGGGCCAGTGTGTGTCAGAAACCCAACAGGTACAAATGGAGCTCTAGATGTTTTTCCTTAGTGTGTTCCTCCTTCCTATTTGACTTAGGATCAATTTTCCTGTTTCTCTTCCAAAACACCCTGGCTTCTTATTTTACTCTTTGTCTTTGTTATACCTCATTTGTAATCTGTTAGCATATCTTGTTAGCTCTATCTCCAAAATATCTCTAGAATCTTATAACAACTACCTTGTTCTGGATAACTTTTTGTGCTGTCTGGGTTAGTGACCTAGACTGTTGATTTTTCTTTTCGGCAGTAGCATTTATTCAATTCAGAGGTGATTTTCTACTGAGGCATATGCTCCTTCTTTTCTTTTCATTTTGAGGAAGGAGAGTTGCCCAGCATGTCCTGGAACATGAGATCCTCCTGCCTCAGACTACAAAGGTGCTGGGAAAAGGAGGGTTTGGCCCCAATACCTGGCTGAGCTAAATGATGTTCTCTTTCATTAAATAATTAACATATAATGAAATAAAAATACTTCAAAAGTCACATTTTCTCCAAATAATTATTTCCTTCATTCCTTCTGTAAATTAAACTCTGCTATATTTACATATAAACAAAGGATTGTCCAAGTCTAACTAATGATCCCATGTAGAAAATTGACTGAGCGTAGTCAAAGAGCTCCAGCTTTCAGTTGTACCATCCAAGTTCAGGGTAGTATTCCTTTCTTCTGAATTCACTCCAATCCTAAACTTTGTTCTATAATCCTATTGAAGGAAGATTATTTTCCCCTAGTGAGCCTACTGTGATATTTCATTTCTTCTATACAAACTCATGCTTGTGTTCAGATACACCTTTTTATATGTGGTGCCTTATGTCAGATTGTACATGAATTATAAGTTTCCTTGTGTTTGAGGCAGGAATTACCCATTTCCTTGTAATGAACTGATATTTTATATCTGATTTTTAGTTTTGTTTTGTAAAGAATGAATGAAGACATGAAAGAGTTCAAGTTTTACCAAAACTCTGATTGCATTCTCCCTTGGTACAATATTATAAAACATTGATTTTCATGTATTTTTAATTAGTGATCCTGCCTTGCATGTGAAGGAGTCACAGGAAATTTAAAAGGAACAGTTGACCCCCCAACAAGGTGTGATTACACCATTGTCTGAAACAGCTGATCATAGAGCTGATGATCTGCTCCAAGAAAAGCAAGACTGCATTTTAAGTGAATTACAACAGGAGGCAGCAAGGTAATACTGATTCATTCTTTTTTTCCATATGAAGGAATATATAGCAGCACTGCTTCTTTTGGGAAATAAAGCTGAATAGAATTCTATGAGGATGAGCATAAGAATAATCAATTATATCAGTGGTGTTGAGTGTGATGAAATTGAGGTAACTAATACTTCACAGAAGCAGTGTCAATATATATGGTTTCCATGGATGCCTGAAGATCATGAATAGGTGTAGGTAGATCCTGAGAGAATTTTCACTGGGAAAACAAT